>JAODKN010000021.1:17929578-17945358 GCA_026774425.1 Petrocephalus zakoni
CCCCGTGATTAGGTAACGTCGTATGGGTTTCTTTCTATGCCACGTGATCTGTCTACGCGGCGTGCGTCTTTGCGACATGTCTGTTTATAAACATGCGAGTCCATTGTTTGTAAACAGTCCGCGTTTTACCCTCACCCCTTTGCGGGCAAGTTCAGCTACAACCGATTAATAGTGAATTGCTCATGGCAGCCAATCGTTTAATAAGGGTTACCGCTAATCTCGTCAGAATACCTCCACAGTTTAAGATGCTACCTACCTTACGAAATACAATTTGTATGAATGGGTCATTGTCTGGTTAGTAAGATATTTCTTCATATATTTGCTAGGAATATAGGTAATGTTTGCGGTATGATAATACAGCCCAGTTTACCTTTAATCGCATTGTTTTGCCCTAGGTGGAACTGGTTTTACCCCATTTTGCTAAAAAATTGTGTCCCATTGTACTTTGACGGCTCTCTACAGTTGACATCTGCTTGAAAATACTGAGCTGGTTTGATTTGAAAATGTTTAGTAGTTAAATTTCTCCTGGCAATAATAATTCTAATGGGAATTGGGTATCAGTTTAAGATGTATTGTTTCCCCCATTCCAATCCAATTGGTCAATCGATATTTGTACTTTCAATAATTTCGTGAAATGCACTGAAGTAAGAATTGCATAAGTCACAATGCAACCAGCGTTTGCGCGTATTACTGCCGTCTAAAGCTAACAACGGGCATCGGGGTACATTTCGCTTATCTAAGAAGGTTGTCTGTGTGTAATAATGACCTGCAGGGGGCACTCGCAGCTCAAAGATGTCTGGCCGTTCGCCGTATTAAACTGCGCAAGTGCGCCCTGGCTCCTCACGCTGGGAGCATCACTTGTCTTGCAGTTCAACTCATGCGTTACTGTAAACGAAGGCGCTACGGATCTTGCTCTCTGACGTCTCATGTCATTATAGTTGTTCTTTGCCGGCTGCTTAAGGCTGCTGGGTGTAATCTGTCCACTTGTTGTTAATACCAGATTCAAGCCTCTCTGGCTTGAATGATGCCAGTGTAGCAGAAATCTACGGGGAGAAATTCTGCCATTCTTCACATTCCTTAGCTCCTTCCTGCTGGGAAGGATCGTAGTGCATATTTTCCCCTATGTCTGCCATTACTTTTTGCAAAAGGAGTGCTATAGGATTCAAATCAGGTGACGACTTCTTTTTTAAAAACTGCTGTGTGCTTATGACAGTGTGTTTAGGATCATTGTATTGCTGGTAGAGCCCTCTCCTGCCATGTGCCTCGAGACTAGGAATCACCATTTCATTATGTACTTTGTTGTACACAATGGCGTTTATGTTGCCATCTGATGAAGTAATTTCTCCCCCACCATGCAAGTTTTATTTGTTTCTGTTTATCTGACCAGAGAATAAGCTGCTAATATCAGGATTCTTTTTATGTTCTTTGGCAAACGTTAATCTTTAAGTTTTGTGCCAGTTGCTGGTAATGTTTTCCCTTGGAGGTTAACTTCATGTTGAGGCCAGTTTCTGAGGCTGAACCTGGTGCCTGGTTAGCACTGGCTTGCCTGTGGTTCAGAGCAGCAACAGACTCTGCTTTGTAATCTTTCTTCCTGCTGCAGCTGTGTTTAATCTCATGTTCAGTAGGTTACCCATGTTCTTGTAACTTCTTTTACAGCTTTATGTAGTTTTACTATCTGGAGTCTTAAAATTTCAGGCAGTTCCTTTCATGTGGAGCCATACTGGATTTCAAAATTGCAAATATTGTTGTGTTAGCAGCCTGTTTTGAAATCCTACCTGACCAAAAGTCCAGCTGGCAAACATGCGGGAACTTGGCCATACGTCGTTTGGGCAATGGGACTGAGGGCTTGCACAATTAGGGTGGAATGAAAATCCCATCACAGGTATAATCTTTGTTTCACTGAGTGTCTATATGTTAGTGTGTAATTTCAATATCACCTGACTAACCTAATTGCTTTCAGTTCTGCAAAACCGCACATATCCTATTGTTTAAATTAAAATGCAGTTATTTTATGTTACTGTTTTTCGTCATTTAACATTAACATATCCTCATGAATTAGAAGGATGCATTAGAGGAGCATGGCTACTCATTGGGGTTAATAGAGGTAGTCCCCAACTTACGATGCGGATGCGTTCCGATGACCCCACTGAAACTTGAAAATATCGAGACGGGCTTTGAAACACCAAAAGCACTGGGGGAAGAAAATATGTGCTCCAACACGGCGACAACTGAACTCTGCCAATCGCTGGCAAGAGTGAGGCATCTCGCAAGGCAGGAGATGCGATCATCCCGACAGCATCCCAACCAGTCGTAGTGCATATTCCGCTATGTCTGCCTGCCGCAAGAAATATATTTTCTATTTATAATGTTTATAATGTTGTCCTATCGCTATCGTCATCGTGAGATCGAAAAATTGTAAGTCGAACCATCGTAACTCTGGGACAGTCTGTAGAATGGCCACAAGTGTAGAAATGACAGTGCAGTATGGCTGTGTGTGTGTGATGGCTTATCTACACTGGCAGTGGTTCTGGAGGCAGAAGTGGATCCTACCTGATAAAGGCACTGCAGAGTGCACCAAATCTATCTGTAAATCGAACTAGATAGATTTTTTTTTTTGGATGGTTTTGGTTGGACAATGAAACTGAAACCACTGCATTTGAGGTTTTATGTCTATATATTAGCGGCCTGGAGTGCACATTCCATCAGTAAGAGCAGAGTGAGACGGTTGAATTAGCAGAGCGGTAGCACAGTTGTAAATGAAATGCTGCAAGCCGCACAACATAATGGGAGACATATCAGAGTGCAAAATGGAGTGCCAATTGTTGGTGTGTCGCTGGTGTATCTGTGACTAGGATAGCTAATTTTTGAGACGTATCAAGAGCCACGGTATTCAGGCTAATGTCAGCATACAAGCATGAAGGCCGGACCTCATCCAACAAGAGTATCTGTGGATGCTAGAGGAAGCTGTCTGAAAGGGATATCTGGGTACTAACCTGGATTGTATCCAAGAAAAATATAAAACCACAGATGCTCGACTCACTGCAGAATTAAATGCATGCCTCGACTCATGTTTCCACCAAAGCTATTCATCAGGAGGTCCATATGGTCAATTTTCATGGTCAGGCTGCTATAGCCAGAACTTTAGTCACTGGTGTCAGCTCCAAATGTGGTGCCAGCAGCAGATATCTTGGGCTGTGGACAATGTGACATATGCATGATAAAATGTTCTCCTGTGTGCCCACCTTCACTGTATTTCCCACATTCGGGAGAATTACATGTGGAAATGCCCCAAAGAGGCTTATCACCCGGACTGTTGTGTACCATGTGTATCACGGGGGGGGATCAGTGACTGATTGGGCTACAATATCATGGCATTCCTTAGGCCCACTACTTGTTCTACATTGGCGCGTCACTGCCAAGGATCACCAAACCATTCTGGAGTACCATGTTCACCCATTGGTCCAAATATTGTACCCTGAAGGTAGCATTAAACCCCTGCTGCCAAAGTCACTGTAGAATTAGGGCACAGGAAGACTGGCGAGTGGTTTGATGAACATGAAAGTGAAGCTGAACTTCTTCCATGGCCTACAGTCACTGCATCTGAGTATTACTAAGTCATCTTTGGGTTAAGGTGTTTGTTTCATTGTCTAACCTGTGTGTGTGTGTGTGTGTGTGTGTGTGTGTGTGTGTGTGTGTGTGTGTATGCATACATACAAATTAATTGGTACCGTTCCCTTTTGCTTCTTATAGGGCCGCCATCAATCAAGGTGCAGATGCCTGCACTCTCCCCCACCATGGAAGAGGGCAACATTGTCAAGTGGCTGAAAACGGAAGGTATGGCCTGAAGCCCCCCGTCACACGCCTGTCTGATAGCTCCAGCAAAGATGACCGTATTCTAAAAGCAACATCAGTTATTTTTCTTCCCCCAAATGCTAATTCATTGGCTCAAAGAATTATTTTTATTTTATTAACAGAATATAGTGTCTCTTTTCCCCCCTCTTTATATCTTTACAGCAAAGATTTTGTTTATGAACGTTTAATACATTTTTAATATTTAATACATATTCATTGACTAGTTATTCTCTTACTTTCCAGAAATGTTTGAATACGTATCGATTACTAAAATGGATGAAGCTCAGGGGTTAATTTAGTTGTTTGTTATTGGAAGGTGAGGTGGGCTGGTTAAATGACAACAAGGCAGCAAAGGTCCCATTGAAAGGTCAGAGTGCCACAGTCATAGCCGTAGTAACATGGGTGATTCTAAAGGCACTGCTGAGATAATGCCCTTCAAGGAGAGTACTCGGGGAGTGTTAATGGTTTCCAGGCCACGTACCCCATTTACCGTAGATGGCTGCAGCACCAAACGAGTGTGCGATACATGGTGGAAGAATGCCTCAGGCGTCATGGGGGGGGGCAGTCATTAATTCTTGGCACACAGCGGCCCTTGGAACAGGGTGACATGACCACCATTTTGAGCACATATATCAGCCTTAATAATGAAATTACCTCCAGGCCTCAAAAGTAATTAGTGTCACAAAAAGACCCCCATAAATGTAAAAAATTATTACCGTGTTCCTACCCTCTGTCAAAGAAGTCTTTAATCAGATAAATACATGTACTTTATCGTAATGTAGTAGCTTTGTTAGTGAGTGTAAGATTGTCAATAATAATTTGATCTTAAGATCACTGTACTGAACAGCGTATGTGGTAGTAATTGGTATCAAAACTAACATTAAAGTAACTGAAGAGATTGCACTGAAAAAATGTGAGGTAAATGGAATGAAATGCACCTAAACGGAACACTCTGGTAGGGCTTTCGTTTGTAACCTTTGTCAACCCCGACATCTCCCAGCGGGAGCTCGCCTGTTGGCTGTTTAGTTGGCTTTAGGGTCAGCTGCTTTAAAAAGAACCTTTGGGGCCTCAGATAGACGTGTGTGTGTGTGTGTGTGTGTGTGTGAGGGAGAGAGATGTACAGAATTGGTAGTACTGACACTTTAAATTCACAGATTTTGAACTGTGACCTCCAGGGTTATTTCCCTCTGAAACACAACAATTTCCAAGCCACCTCTGCCCCTTGGAAATGCCCTGTAACGGTCAGGTCAGACCCCGGGTTGCAGCTCGCCCCTTAGGAGCTGAAGCTCGCCTTTCATCCCTGCATGACAGGAAGAGGCCTTCTGGCCTCATGCAGCTTCCTGCTCAGCTCTGTCCTTAGTGCTGTTCTCTATCCTGCTCTCAGGTTTTTTTCTTCACCTGGTTTAAATTTTTAAGGAAGGATTCTTGTGCTCTTAAATATTGAATTATAGCCTACTGAATACCCTGTGATTTAGCTACTTTTTAAAAACTTATGGGGTCACGTTCCTCTCTGTTTTATTTTTTTTTTTCGTCCTCCTCCTCCGAGCTGAACACTTGGCTTCTGTTCCCTTGTGCCCCTGGAGTCCCCAGACCTGTCTTAGATTAAGCGCCGCATATTTCCCCTTAAGCTACGAGAAGTGGGCAGAATACAGGAATATACATCAATAACCAGTCTTTCAGACAGGGCTTCCGATATTATTGATTAAGTCCCTGTCTATTTGCTTTGCTTCATCCCAGAAACGCTACCCGCAGCCAGTGCACTTCTCCTGCTATGCAGCAGGTGGTGCTGCAGCTTGAAAATTACATTTTTGACCAGTTACTATTTACCAGCAGATTGAAGAATCAATCTCAGATCTATAAATAAGCTGGTGTTGGCAGTCCTGACTATTGTAACTTAAAAACAGGTAACACAGTCCAGGTACATGTGATATTAATCTCCCTCCCTTAGCAGCACTGGCTTTTTCTCTGCGTTCAAACCGCCACTAGGCTGTTGTTCTGCCTTAAAATGCCGGGCCTCATTGCGCATCTGAGCTCTTAATTATGATTCATGAAGATATCAGTTTAATATAATTAACATAATGACTGCAGGAGTGTTTGCTGTGAAATTTTAATCATGCTAGCCCAGCTGCTGTACCTTTCCTCTAATAAAATGTTTATTTAGAACCACAGAGTGGTCAGTGATTTAAGTTAATCAGAAACATTTAGTCATTTTTCCCACGATTACAGTTCAAAATAAGTTTGGCTCAATGAAGTTATAATCGAGAGAGTTCACACCTAATGTCTATCGCTTAATCTGAATTTGACTCTCCCATTCCAGCAGAGATTCTGTCTGACAAATTTTATTGATTTTATTATTTTGCTGTTATACTGAGTAAACGCATTTTGAAGTCATCGATTCAAGGAAAGGTCAAACGTTTATTTCAGTGATAAAGATCTTATGTTCTAGTAATATGCATTTGGTTGTAGTGGGTTCATATCCGTTCCAGTGCCGAGTCACACTAAACAGCACTGCGTGTTGTGCTGCTGGCATATAAGAATCTGCCTTGGTAGTCCTGTCTATATTTGTACGTTTGCTATGGCCTTGGCAGGTAGCGGTCAGTAAATCGGGGCTCACGGAATCTGTAGCCCGACATCCTGGGACAGTAAAGTTTTCCCATCCGGCTAACAAAATGTGATAACCCTTGTAATCTCCTTACCCAATTGTGGCTGTAAGTAAATGTCCGTAATGTACCAAAAAGTCTGCATTTGAACACGTTTAAACCCATCATATGAGGCCCTGGTCATTATATGCAAATGTGCCATATAATCACGATGAGATATATCATGTGGCCCTATAAATTTTATATAAAAGCAAACAAAGAAGAAAACTAATATTACTGTATGGGACCCATACCTACAGAAAAAGAGCAAAATGGTTGAGTCGCCCGCTGTCCGATTTGTGGATGTTATTTGTTTGGTTTTTCAAACATCGTGGGTAACGTTGAAGCGAAAAATAGCCTGTCTGGAGGTTTAATTTTGTTTCTTGTGGTTGGGTACAAAAACTAAGGAGGAAAAAAAGTGTGTACAATGTATCTATGTATTCATGGGTAAGTACAGAAGTGCAAAAATTCTCATGCTTATTCAACAATTATATATTGTTTATGGTTATATCATTTTCATCATGTAATGGTAACGCTAAGCAGATACGTTGCACTCTGCTATAATTTTAACATTACAGTTCTGTCTGTTATTACAACAAATCTGGTTTGAACGGTGTCCATTCCACGCATTTCTGAAACCGGTGGAAATGCAGGCCAGTTCTTAAAAGGCACGAAGTGAGAACCAGCACCAGCTCCATGTTGGTTGAAACAAGAAGCGGTTGGTTTGCCTAACATGAAAGAAGAATGGCCTTTAGGAACATTTTCAGCAATTTTTTAATGTTTTTCTTATTGAGTTAGTCAAAATTTATTTGTGAGACCAAAATCGAAGAGTGCCTGCCCAAAGGCTCACCAGGGGTTTAGAAATTTGGTGAGCCATGTAAATCCTGTGTACTCCTCTGCTAGGCGAACCTGTGGCAGCCGGAGATGCCCTCTGTGAGATTGAGACCGACAAGGCGATCGTCACCATGGAATCCAATGAAGACGGTGTGCTGGCCAAGATTCTGGTAAGCCATGCATGTCCGCTTTCCCAGCATCACCTGGGAAAACCCTTTAGAAGCTTTGGACGCATGTGCGAGTCCTTGTAAGTTGCTTTGGTTGTAAGACGGGCGGTCTTTGGTTGTAAGACGGGCGGTCTTTGGTTGTAAGACGGGCGGTCTGTATTAGCCAAGGTGGTGCATAGCTGCAAATAGTGAGGAAGAATATCAGGGGCCATGATTTTTATGTTACTATTTTTCCCTACTGTTTTTGACCGACCATTTAAGTTTTGCGTGGTAAAGCCCTCCTCCTTTCTGCTAGACTTTCCCTTATTACAGAAGCTTATTAAGCTTGTTGGAGCTGGATATCGGTAACCTGCCGTGTCTAAGGATGTCAAGATTAAAGGTTGCTCTTTGTTGTTCTTATTTAGGCAGTGATTGGTGCTCCCTCCCCCAGAAAGAATAGTGATTGCAAGGTTCACAGTTGTCTGGTCACCATCTCCTGGTTTTGCAGTCACTACAGCTATATATGGCTTATGAGCCCTCTTCTCTTGGCAGTGTTTATTTAGTCATTTATAGCCGATTTGAGTCTGAGAAACCATCTGTGTTTGCTGTATTATGTATTATCAGTTTTATGCTCTTAACACCTGCAATGGGCATGTATAATAAATTAACCGTAAAATTTGCCATGCCCATTGTTTGGCCCCTGGTTGTCACGCACAGCCAAGCGTGGCTGAAGGATACTTATGGGCAACATTTAAAAGTTGCTTGTAGTACATTTTTTGCACTAATAGGAAGGCCAGAATGCCAAGCAACCCAGTGGAGGGAGAGTCTGCGAAGGTGAGTCTGCGCTGTAGAGACATTACTAAGGATCCACATGCAAATCTATGTGGCTAAAGGGCTCATGGTGTGTTCGATTATCCTGAAGAAGTCGAAAATTCCAAGGTGCGAGACGTCAAAACCGACCAGTTTCCTGTTCGAGCTACACAATTCAGAACAAACATGGCTGCCTCCATGAACCTATTGTCCTGATCTGAACACAAAAGTTAATGTATAGACATTTATTACTTTACATAAAAGACTGTGTGATTACATTCATAACTAGTAATACATTTAATAAAATAAACATTTTGAAATATTTATAAAAATAGAGAAACACAGTGGAACACTTATTGACTGTGAAAGCTGCCAGGTTGAAATGACGTCACAGGGGAAACTCGGACAACAAATTTCTGTCTGACTTCAACCTCGGCAAAGCGGCATGTTTCAGACTAGAAGTGACGTTTCTGTGACGTTTTTTTTGCGAGCTGCGACTCGCAGAGAGAGAAACGAACGCGGGATATGTCACTCATTCCCTCAGGCCGAATGGCATCACGATTAACCAATAAAGGCCGCTCCCCTCCAGTCTTGGCAGTGTTATCTGTGTCTGTCCCTCTGGTCTGCTTGGTCTCCCGATGTAGGCCTGCTCCCTCGTCAGAATGGAATATGCGGCCCAGACTGTCAGCTGTGCTGCTAAAACAACTGACTACGTTTGTTTTCTGGCGCCTGTTGTCATTCATTATTCAGGCAGATTTGCAGCAGGATATGCCCTGTGACGGCTCCCCCAACGTGCCCACAGCAGAAGCAGTCTACCACGCTTTGTTTAGACATGTGGCTCTTCCCTCTTCCTACTGAACTGAAGCAGTTTCCATGGAAACCTTCAGGAAAAGGTGGCCTGAGTGTGATAGCCCCCTTCCATGTCCCAAGACCTACAACCCTGCCAGCGGTGTTCAGCGGTGAATGCAACCGGAAGATTTACGTTTTATTAGCTCAAATCAATGGCTTCTTAACTGCTAATCTGTTCCACTGTTTCGTTGTCTTTTAGACTGTGTGTAGGGGAAATGAAAGCAAGTAGCATGTGAAGCCACTAATTTTTATTTTTATTCCGTTTGACTCTGTGGTATTTTTGTGTTTACTTCCCCTGGTCCCCAAACTGCTGTCATGATGCTAGAGCTTTTCTTACAGAAAAAACTACCCAAAACACTGTCATTAATAAACACCATGAAGTCGTACTGCGGAAGGCGTAGCAAAGAAGACCCGCTTGCTCTAAACACAGTAGGATGAGCTCGGGGGTTGCTTCAGTCAGCTCCACGCATTTTCTGTGCTTCGGCGTGGTGTAGAGCTACCAACATCCGCTCTGTTGCTGCTAGTCTGGCTGGTTGTGCAGCCCTGTGTGGAAATGCGGCCTCCTTGTGGCTTCTGGAGCTCTGGATGAATACCATATGCGCTTCGTGTGCTTAGTGGTCCGGAGTGGCTCTCGCATAATACAACATCCCACTCGGTTTACGCTTGTATCCCTGAAGTCTTGTAAGTGGGCTAGATATGCTTGGCTGCCTTTTGCTAAGAGCGCCTCATTCATCTTCGTGCCCAAGAGGAGACACTAAGTAGCTGGGAAAAGCCGGAACACACTTAGCACCAAGACTGGCTAAGACCGGCGTCATCCTGCTTCGGCTCACACCAGATCTGTGCCCGGGCCTTCCAGACTTTCTACACCGGGCTCGGCGCGAGTCCATTTGAAGGGAGACGTCTGCTTGCAGAACACTACCATCGCATCTGTGTACGTGTTTGTGTGTCTGTCATTCACTCGACCCACATTCACACTATCAGGTTCCTCCTCTGTGATCCATTATGATGCCGCAGTCTAATGTGCCTTCTGTAGATGCGGGAATACCGGGCCAGCAAGGCTGGCTGTGTTAACTCTGCTCAGCATCAATCAGTCCAAGCTAAGGACTGAGAGCCCCGCAGTTAAAGAGGAACTGGATGTGCTGTCATCATCAGACTGTCTGTGTGTCGTTACCGCTGGGGGCTGACAGCTGTACGCCTGGAGCAGCACAGGTCGTTTAGCTTATCCTGGAAATTCCCCAAAGCTTGATGCGTCCCCTATTATAAGTCATATTCTTTAGATTTGCCATTTTCGTTTTACGGTGGTAGTTTTAAAATTTGCCTGGAATTGGTTTAAAATGTATTTTTTACAGTATTCATGTATTTCAAGTGCTTAGGGATGGGTATCGTTAAGCTTTTAACAGTACTACTACTCTTACCGGTGCTGCTTATCGGTAAGTACTTTTAACACTATTGTTATTGGTACGTTTTCAAGAAAAAATGTAAGTTGAAAACATAATTAACATTGCTTTATTTAGCAAATCACTATTATTATTCAACAAACTTGCATTTAATGCAAATGCAAAATTAAAACTTCACAAAAAGTTAAAATATTACAAAAATCATTATAATTGTCATGCCCGACTGCTCCTCCTGTGTGCCACGCCCCCTCCTTGCCCTCGTGGGAATCCTCCCGTTCCCAGCTGTTTCTCGTCTGCAGTTAATGTTTCGTTGTATTTAGTCCGCCCCTGTCCCGTCTCCCCTGTCGGTTTTGGTCGATGCTCCGTACGCTCGCTATCACGCTTGCTCCTGTTTGTACCCTGTTATTACCCTGTTTTCCCTAATAAACACCCTTTGGAAGGGCTCAAACACGCAGCCTGCTACCATGGGTTGTAAATCCTCCCGCCGGCGCGACAATAATATTTTTGTTAGTTTTAATTCTTTCTAACAACTTCTCAGTCCACAACAAGTTCGTGTGCAATATCACATAAAATAAATGTGTGTCTGAATTTCTACAGGCTGTACTTGTCATATATTTCAATGTCTACTAATGGATATTAAGTATCGTGTGATTGTGTATGTCTGCTTTTATATCTTACAATGTATTACAATTTAAATCTGCGCATACTCTCGCCGATCGGGCAGGGTCCAGCGGATGTCAGTATACAAATCTCACCCAGCCATAAGCGGGACAGGGCTTTGCGCATGCGCACACACATCGAACAACGTTCTAGATTAACATCTTAATCAGTAACGGAACTGGTTAGATAAACTGGGAAGTATTCCGCTTATGTAGAAACAATAAATATCTGATTGATTTATTAATTTCTCCAGTACCAAAAGCAATACCTTGAACGTCAAAGCTTATCGATGCGCCGGTCTTTAAAAATTCCCTAGAAGTGCAAGCCTCCTCCAAATGCAGCTTTCAATTTTAATTAAACTCATAATCCACGTCTAAAGCAATATCATACATGCCACCAAACCGAAAACCTGTTATGTTCCGCTGAAATTCCCCAGAATCCTGGACAGTGTCCTGTACAGCCTTGCCAAGCTACTCGTAGGAATAGGAAAATGCATTTGCCAGTTAGCTGCCCGTGACCAGGAGGCAGTCAGCCACAACCTGGAGGCATGCAGGCCCCGCCGTGTAACTGCCCGTCACCAAACAGCCGCACACAACACTGATCACCGGGGTCAGCCCCCACCCTACTGCCACCTGTTCTTCTGTCCATTTTTTTTCAGCCGCCTTCTTTCCTGCTCTGCCCACGGGCCTTCAGCCGCGGCAAACCGAAGCACGAGCTTTTTAAGCGGTGGGATTCCCCGTCACCCTGGCCAGCTGGAGCACAACTGCATGAACGGCTTAAACATTTGGTGACGGCTTGCTGAGGAATCGGCCGGCCCAGTTTGTAGGGGAAGACCGCGGACGGCTCTGCCATCTGTGCTGAATTTTCTCGTTAGACAATTCTATACTATACATGAAATTTATGCCAAATTTAAAAATGTAACGCTTGAAGATCTCATGGCTTTGAGTCTTGCCCAAGAATGTCTTTCTTCAAAGGCATAATGATGATTAGATTTTGTTCCCAAGATGTGTTTTCCTTTCGAAGGTTATTTTTTTTTTTGGTCTTGTAGTAGTTGGTGTTTTTGTTGCTCTGCCAGATTGTCCATTCTTCTTTTGCAAGTTTTAAAGCCAATATTTATCATGTGAAATTTTGATAAGGCTGAATTGGACGAGGCTGAAGAGTCTGTTCTCCCCCCTGGCTGATTCCTGTTGAAGGTCCCAGTTCACATCCTCTGTAGCAGATGCTCTCCAATTTAATAAAAACATCTCGTTTTGCAGAGGACTCCACATATTTATCGCATTGAGCTTTGAAAGGAAATCTCAAGACTTTTTTTTATATTTTTTATTTTTGCATGTATATGGTTTTAGGAAAATTAGCAGGTTTTTGATCATATTAATATGCTCAAATTTTACAAAAAAAAAAAAAAATCATCATCCTGGAAGACTTTCTGCTTGATTAACCCTTTGCTGTCCAGCCCAGTCTGCCTGGATACTGGTCCTGCCAGGTTCAAATATAGATTTACCCTTTCTGCTGCCTGCTAATCCCAGAGGATCAATTGGTGGAATTTTTACAGCTATGACCGGAAGGTCCCCCCCCGCAAAGCTGTTATTGCCAGACAGTTAGGGAATAATTACTCATTCCCGAACATGTGGTGCTTAGTGGGGGGGAGGGCCGAGCATCGCTGGGTCCTTTGTGCTGAAACCATGTGCTATACCCCGAACCAAAAATATATTTGTGTTCTTTAATTCGCATTCTTATTTCTCATTTAAGCCTGAATATCATGAATTTGTATGCACCCCCCCATGCCAGCTCCCTAAACAGTTTGACAGTTATTAATTAAGGAATATCAGGTTCACAGACCTTCTGTCTAATCTGGTGGTTCGGGGAAATCCTTTGCGAGCGCAGTACCGCCTACGCACCTGGCGATGGCAGCCTTGAGCTCCGCAGACAGTGTTCAGGTGTCTCTGAAAGGATCCCGAAGACCCATCACGTATGCAACTCGCGTGGCGTGACGCTGTTGTACCAGAACGAGCTGCTCACGAGAGAGCAGTGTTAGATTCACACTATAAATACCTCCTGTTCTAATTAGTGTTTATTAGTTTGAGGGCCCTTTGAAAAAGGTGGGGCTTTGGATTGTAATCAGGTCTCCAGGGAACTTGGGGGTGGGGATGCTCATCCGTAACTGGAGTTTTTGTGCATTTTGCATAGCGATTCAGTACATGACCACATTGCTGGCTAACCCAGTGAGCTCCTGGAGATGTCTGACAATGTTGAGCATTCAAGCTTAAAGCCCTACAGTGTGTGTCTGCCCAGGCTGTCTACGCGGATGGCGCATGTCACCCGCCCGTCTGCGCGGACGGCTTGTTGCTAGGAGACATGCCGCGAGGCAGCAGTCGCCTCTTCCAGGTGATCTCGGCACTGCTCACCGACTTGACATTCCGGATTTCTGCTAATCCTCCACTAAGTTATGTTGCGATACCTTTTATTGTTAGCAGCTGTTTCTATAGTAGGAGATGAGAGGAAAAATATATTGAGTTTTTCCACTCAAGTGAAAACAAAAAAAAAAGCATTCCACATAGTTATGGTTAATATTTTAGGGCTGAAACAGGAACTGACCTGGGGCTCTTTAATGATGAGTCCAGAAGCTCCTTAAACATTGTATCATTGTACATGTCTCATTGCTAGGAAAATGATGGTGATGTAGTGGGGATCGCGACACAGTAATGGTTTAAAATGAGCAGTAATAATACAGAAAAATAATGATGCAATACCCTTCAATGCTTTCCCAGAATTTTGCAACCTGTGCTGCTCCCAGTTTGGAGGCTCAGCAATGATCCAGCCATAATCTCCGTCTAAAAATCCCTCTTCCCTCCTGCAACACTCTCCAAAAAGCCAGTCCACATCACCTAGCGATGTCCTACTGTTCTCAAAGCGACTGTGAATGGGCAAAGTGCTCAACGTGATTGTTGGCTCAGGCTAAGCCTAAGCTACGTCGGAGTGCTCCTTCTGGATGTCGCCTATCCTTGCTATTTTAATAGTGATGTCAATGATTACATTTTGGTCAGTTGTCTTTTTTTCGCTCTTTCTTTTCTAACACAATCTGGGAATTTCCTTAAAAGGTAACTCCCTTTTAATGCGGTCAATGAAACATTACTGAAGGCCTTTATTTAATTTCGAAATCTAAACTCAGTCAAAGCTTAGCACTTGAATGCTGCTTGATCCAGTTAGAGAATGAGAATTAGACAGAAATGCGTAACTATTCTTGAGCAGGATAGTACTAAAATGTGAGCCAGAGGATAGCTATATTGGGGAAAAATAAGAACATAAGAACTATACAAACTAGAGGAGGCCATTCGGCCCATCAAGCTCTCTTGGGGTAATGTTGAAGAGAGAACGAGAACCCAGCAGATTGTCTTCGCCCTTCTCCACAAGTCAGTTCGTTTTGTTGTTATTAGCACCTCCTCCTAATTCTTAGCCATTAGCCGTAGGTCAGGCTTTTGCTGTAATGAAAAGCTGGTGTCCTGACATAATGGCTGCTTTTGCTAATTAACCCCCCTGTTGAACGTTCTTTCAACATCACAACAATGTTGTGCCATCACCAGCCTCAGATTTGAAGTGCTGTCAGTTGATCAATGAACCATGAGTGGTTCTGGGAGTGAAGTCTGGTCCCTTTTCCATGCTCGTCTGCTGGCGTGTGCCTGGCTGACCGCCAGGTTTCCTCTTCCCATCAAATCTTTAACCCAAGCTGAATTTCTACAGGGGAGTCTGACAGAGAGCCACGTTTGCCCTGACATCTCTCTGGTTTGTCCAGCTACACCTGTAGCGAATGAAACCAGATGCAGGATTCACTGGTGGATACCTATTTTCTCTTTTCTCTATTTTAGTGTTTCCTAAACCAGTCCTCAAGGATCCCCAGATGGTCCATGTTTTTGCTTCCTCCTAATTCCCTGGGAGTTGCAAGGACTGGTTTGAGAAACACTGCTCTCTTTATCTGCGTCTTTTCTGGTAAAATCTTTTCCAGCTCACGAAGTCCACTAACAAGGCTGATTATTCAAAGCTTATTTGTTTGTTTATTTATTTATTTATTTGCTTGTTTGTCTGATTTATGTTGTCATAAACACATGCCAAATATCTAGTCGCATCTAGTAGCTGACATGATTGCTGTTGACTGTGGGAACTATTGTATCCTGTTTGAGGTTACTTACTGTAAATGGACAAATTTGCCTTTCGCATGTAAGTTGGAGGTCAGACCAAGAGCATCAGAGTGTTTAATAATGGCACACCCTTAAGCTCCTCTGTTGTAGCCACAGAAGAGGAAGTGAAAATGCTGCCGAAGGGTCAAAGATAGGCCAGTGTTTTCCACTTCAGGAATTGCATGCAAGCAGCGTGTTGAGATGCCTCCGTCATTTCGGTGTCTCGTTCTCCCTCTCCTCTTTGGTAGACCTCATGGGGCTTATCCTGTCTCAAAAGGCCCCTCCCGAATTAAGCTCAGTTCTGTGGGCCTGGTAGAGCTGCCTTCCGATTGGCTGTGAATGCCGCCCTTCGCGCTGAGCCTTTTGCTAAACCCGAGTGCATTTCCCGTGCCTTTCTTCTCTGTATGCAGCATGTCTGTAG
>JAODKN010000021.1:17947895-17967552 GCA_026774425.1 Petrocephalus zakoni
CCCCCCCCCCCCCCCCCCCCCCCCCCCCCCCCCCCCCCCCCCCCCCCCCCCCCCACCAGCCTGGGGAAGGAGGGAATTCGCCGCCTATTGAACACACTCACCAGTTTCGCTTCTGGGGTTGCTGACAGCGATGGTGCTGCGAGCCGTCTACAGAGGAACCTTATTAAAGAGCTGCTGTCCCCATGGCAACCCAGTCTCCGCCATCCGCCATGTCCATAGAAACGGTCCATATATTCCATTTCTGCAATCGGTGCCTTCATGTATTCTGATTATTTACAGTAAAGCGTTCAGTCGTAACAGAGAAGCTGGGCTTTTTTCCTGTTCTTAGTGTGGTTTTCCGCATTTAAATGTAAATGTATTTATTTATTTATTTATTTATTTATTTTTAAACTCTCATTTCCTATCTGTTGTGAGTAAATGTGTAGATTATGGGTTTTACATGTGACTCATTTGAAATGTTTGCTATGGTTACCAGTATCGCAGCGAGGTAAGCTAGGGAAGCTTGTGTCTCTGACCATTCTTTAAAGTGCTGTCTAGGTGGTATTGTGTGCCAGATCAATCTCAGCAGTTTTTTTAATTCCCCCACTTTCATGGTGATCTCTGAAAAAGTTGAATTATGGGCTTGTGGAAACTTAATCACTTTCCCGATAACGTGACTCATCCAAGGTGATATAAAATGACTTTGTTTTAATGCCAGAGCCCAACAGGAAGATGCTCTACAGGTCTGAACTCGGTCAGCTTAAAGCTATTGAGAAACCAACCCTCCCCCATCAAGAAACTACTTGAACAATCTGTCCGTACCCTCCCCCTTCTTCCATTTTTCTAGCGCGCCCCGTTCCTCTCCTTTTCTCTTCCCTGCCCGTAGACACATTGACACGTTGACACGGACACGAGTTCCTAGCCTAGGGATTGCTGAGGTCCGTGGCACCAGAGAACCTCATGAACAGTCTGCTTGGTTTATAGGCTGCCAGTTTGACAAACTCGTCTGCTTTAGAAAACGCACTGCAATTAGACTTCAGCAGTGAAATGTGCTTAATGTTATGGACTCTCGGGCTGAATGTTTGACTTGCTGTTATCTGATGTCTTGGGCTGAAGCGAATGTGTTTGTTTAGCTGTCTCTCCCATCATATGAAAAAGCAATAAGTGGCATATAATTTATTAACGATCGCAGTAGAGGTGATTTCACAGGCTGGTAAATCCAGCCGAACCTCTGGGCTCTGCTCCGAGCCCTCGGTTTTATTATATTTTATTTCACTCACTCCTCTGTTTCACAGAAGAGGAAAAGGCAAAGATTTACAGACAGGACCCCAGACGACCCTGGGGGGCTGTTTGAACTGGAGAGGATGAAGCGCTGTATCATATTTATAGACGTATTAAATGGATACCTTACCTTTCCTAATAAACTTACGTCATCTTACAATTGCCCACTGAGAAGTCTTATTCGGTTTAGATCTTTATACTTCGATTTGACCTAATTTGTATTGAGGACAGATGCAAGGCAAGATGCCACATGCCGACTCTGAGATGCGCCCCCCAGTGCGGGGGGGATAGGGCTTGGAAGCACATGGATCTTATATTGGGAAGACGGCAATCTAAATGTTCATCAAACATATCTTCAGAGTGGTGGCGGCTGTCGGATAGGATGCCGGCTGAAAGAGGATAAAGCGCCGGCCTCTATTGGCTGAGAGATGCAGCTCTGCTTAAACCCTGCGGCGTTACCCTGCCTGCATCCCCATGTGAGGGGCCTCGCCGTGCCGCACCGCACAACCCCCGCGCCGCTTCGGTTTAACCCAGATAAACTGCCCCAGCTCCCAGCCCCTGCCTGTCACTATAAAACAGCCGCTAACGATGCCTTTGAGGTTAGAGGGTGGGGCAGGGCCACGGGGAGGGGGACTTTCCAGTTTTCCTGTAAGGGGGGGCCCTCTGGTCTCTGTAAACACTGATGATGAAGATGGGCGATGAGTGAGACGACAAGAGTGTGGCGGCCAAGTGGGGGGTGTAGAGAAAATGGCAGCGTGGGAATTCACATCTGAAGCAGCCCCACGTGAGGATGACGCTGTTTCGCCAAGGACGTTTGCATGTATGAGGAATTCCTTCTGGTGCGCGCGTAAGAGTTTGCAGACTGCGGAAATGATTCAGACGTGTAGTTTAATATCAGTGGTGATTATACCAGAGCAGCTTCCGTTCCGTAGGGTGACTGCGGACTGGGGCACACCTGGACACTCCTGAAGCCTCTCCATCCACCTACATGCCCAGCCCCTCTCCCCTCCACTTAGATTTCTCTCTCTCGTTCTGGAGAACGTGTGAGGTTAATCAGGGTTCTGTGCCGCAGAAGGCAAACTTTCCCCTTTTGTTGACAGGATACACAAGGTATATCACACCTGGCACAGAATGAGAGAGAGAGAGAGCGAGCGAGAGAGAGTGAGAGAACGAGAGAACAATGTTTCTGTGTATGAGCCCGCAGAAGCTCTAACTAGACATGTGAGTTTCTTTCCCCTAGTAGGGGTATCAGTCAGTCCGATGGCAGGAGACATGCTGGGAGACGAGGTAACGCGTAACTCAATCAGTAGTTGTTTGCATGAAACGCTCAATGTTTGACACTGACATGGCCCCCCCCAACCCAAGCAGCCAGCATAAGCGGCCAGCTGCACGCCACCCAGATAAAATCACCTCTGATTAATACCGCCTGACGTGGCAATGAAGTGCAAAAAGCAGGTCATGGCTGCCGGTCGAGTCCCGGCCTGTCTCTCCGTCAATGCACGGACGCGTCCAGTAGCCCCGGGTCCATAACCATCAAATCCACCCCCCCCATCCTGCCAGAAGGGCACAGGCCACTGCTTCAGTCTGTGGGATTATTTGGTACTGGAGACTGTACAATGTTAAGCATCGGGCGTGAAATGAAAGGAATCTACCCCAAATGAGAAGCCCAGTAGTTTGATTGCGAGAATTCTCGCAGCACAATCAGTACATCCACGCACAAGCTTGTGGCTTGTGGCAGGTTTGTGAAGATACTGTGAACAAAGCTGTTGCGGCTTAAGGTTTAAGTCGGTTTCGGTGAGGTGTGTCCATACTGGAAAACTATAATTAAAAAGCTCCACTACCAGGGATGCCCAGACAGTACTGCTCCTGCTGGCTCATGCCCCTAATGTCTTGTGGATTGAATTTGTGTTCTCCTTTACTGGCCATGCATGGGGGGGAAAGCTGGCCAGTATCAGATTTCAGCACTTTATTCTTCATAATAGATGCTTGTCTGAGTCGGATAAGCCTTATTAATTTATCCGGCCAAATTATTGCTGGTGTATAAATATGGTCCACATTAGTGACGTTTTTATGAGGGGCTGGTATGTGGTTGTGAAAGGGATTTATCAACACATCTAGTGGAGCATCAGAAGGTAACACTCCGTGGCCCTGTGACTGGCCTGCCCGAAGCTGACCTCACACCTGATCGGCTCCTACCATCCCTAGGCACTAGGTATTTTGAACAGTGAAACATTTTGCTTCCACACACGCATGCAGGTGCTGAAATACTTGCTTGGGTGCTTCAGCGCAAAGGTGCTTGTTTCCTATGTCAGGGGTTAGCATGGCCAATGGGAGAGGACCACGCTGTCACCGGGGCATTGCCGACGCCCAAAGCCAGTAATCGAGGAAAGGCCATTTTTTTGGGTTACCCCTCACTGCCATTTATGTTTTTCATTCCAGTATCTATGGTGACCAAACCTTTGTCTCCTGCCCAGAGATGCTCTGAACCTGCTGAAAACGGCAGATGCTAAGGTCCCCGAAGTCACTAGGGTGGCCCCAACAGCACCCGCCCCAACAGCACCCGCCCCAACAGCACCCGCCCCACACTTTGCCCCAGTTTCCGGAAGACCTGCGTACCCTCCAGTCTCAGTACCCGGAAAGCCAGGAGGACCGGTCAGTACCGAATCCACATCCTGTGTGTGTGTGTGTGTGTGTGTGTGTGTGTGAGAAATGACATAAACACACACTAACTGTCTGACACGCCGTAACTCTTGACCGTACAAAAGTAGGTTACTCTCTGTTGGATCCTAGAACTGTAATCCTGTGTCTATGACGTAGCAGATTTTTGCTTTGCAGGAGGATGCTTGTGAAACATCTGGAAGTGCAAAGCATGAATGTTTGGACTGTAAAATCGTGTTTATGGGGTAAACTGGCCATTTCAGCTATCCTTGGGCACCTGATTCTTAAACTCTAATATTAAATCCGTATAAAAATCTCTTATTGGAGCTTTTCCATAGAGATCTTTGAAGCTCCAGTTATTCAATTCAAATCAATTAATTTTTATATAGAGCCTTTCACAACGGTCGCCCCGAGTTATCAGTTCTTTTCTGTAATTATGTCATAACCCAGTAGCTCTTGCTGGATAGGGTGAGCCAGACATGTCTTCTGATGAAACAGTGTAAAAATGGATGGGTACAAACAAGCCAAAGACTCCATAGCTTTAAACACTGAAATGCTACACGCTGACATACTAACTGCTCCTAATTGCTGCTCATTCTTTTTTATGCACTGTGACAGATTATTGTGGATCTAAATTGACACATGGTACTGTTTGCAGTTGACAGTGTGGGAAGTCTGTAGGAACCGGTTATGTTCTGCATGGTTCAGGTTCTTTGGATCTGATTGACAGTGTGGGAAGTCTATAGGAACCGGTTATGTTCTACATGGTTCAAGTTCTTCACTCCTCAGTCACACAGAACAGCACTGCATGTTCTCTGTACTCTGTAGTAAAGACGGACCTTAAGATGTCGGTTATACACCTGTAACCACATCATGACTGCAGATGGCACTGAGATTGAGCAAACCGAGCAGAACTTTACAGAAAGGATATAATGGTAAGTTGAAGAATCCTTGCAGCTAGCAAGCTGTGCTTGTTTGCCCAGTTATTTTTATGATACACAGGGTAGGCATACGGCTGGTGGCCAGCTTACATAGGATGTTAAGTAAAATTGGGATAGATATGAGGAACTCTGTGGCCAGCGACTCTGGGAAATATTGGAATTGGATGAGCACGTCAGTCTTTTTTAGCCGCAGGGAGGTAATGCACTATGCAGATTTATCTTACCTTACTGGCTCAGTTTATTTATTAGCAAGTCAAGACCTGTCATGGCAAAGAAAGATGAGAATCTTCCGAATTTTCTACATGCTGTTTTGTGACTGGCGTCAAAGGTCCATGCAATGCCTGATGACCGTAAACTAAGTCTTGGCTATTGTCCCGAACCTGCTCCGACGTGAAACTCCCGACAGGCTGTTGGCACCCTTCAGAATGCAAGCTGTGGGCTTCTCTGCCAGTCAAGAAGTCTCTCTTATCGCCATCAACTTAACAGTGCGCAGATGATGGCATTTCGTGTTAGGGCGAGTAGGAAGTTCTCACCGGTCTTCATCCGTCCTCCTTCCAAGCGTGAACAGAGATTTCAGTTATGCCAAACTCCTGAACTAGAGGCTGTGGTTGATCCTTTTGGCTAAAAAGGCATTTTGCTGTATATTCCTTGCTGCACTGGCAGGTTGGCCACCTCAAAGAGGAGATGCCCCTGAGAGGAGGGGGAAGATGTGAGGGGGCTGTACTGGGTCTCACAGTCCCAGCTTAGTGTGGTATTCGGGATTCTGTCATGCTGTGTCAAAAGCAAGCAGCCCTCTATTGTCCCAGCATGCTCTCCATCTCCCATTGCATCCGGCCCGGCCCCGGTGACTAGCTGTATGTTTATACAAGCATTAATAGCGGCTGCCTGGCAGCTGCCAGATTGGGGTCTTAATGCCAACTTATGCAAATATGGCTAGTTGTAGTTTTCAGGTGTCTTTGTTTATCTCTTCCCTCCACAGAGACTTTTCATGATACTTTTTCCAACTTCAGGTAGGTGAGAGAGAGGGAGTCAGTTCCCCTGGAGTAAAAATCCAGGTTTTGTTTCAACTGACCCGTTCGGTGTAAAGAGTCACAGTCACTGAGTACGCAATCGATTGGTTGAAACAAAACTGTGGTCTGGATTTTTGCTTTCTGGACCTCAACTGTCCACCTCTGTCCCTGTCCATCCTGCTAAGCCACATCAGGTCTTTTAGGCTTACAAGATGGACGGTTGTGTAGTTGCTAAACAACAGGGCTTATTAAATTATAAAGTGGCCAGTCCATGCAATCCTGTTATTTTGCTTTGTAAGTAGGAAGTTGGCTTGAATATTTTAAATTACAAAGCTGCTTAAGGTATTTGTGAAGCTTTCAAAAAAAAAAAGAGATGAATAATTTACAGATGATTCTTTAGTTCTGTACATTGACTGTTCTCAACAGCCGATTTTCCACCACAAACCCCTTTCTAATAACCGGTGTAGAGACTCCCCCTATTAGGCTGCTGCTCGTGGTCCTCAATGAGTCCAGCATGTGGCTTTTTGTGAAATTCCGCAATCTTTTCTGGGCTTAGGGTACCTTCACGGAGATCCCGGCCTCCAATGTACGGCGTGTCATCGCCCAGAGACTCACCCAGTCAAAGACAACCATCCCTCACGCCTACGCCACGGTTGACTGCGACCTCGGCGCCGTCATGCAGCTGAGGAAGGACCTTGCCAAAGGTGAGAGGAGTTGTGGGTGGTATGGGGCTCTGAGCTACATGCTGCCATATGCAAATCCCTAGCTTTGCCTTGTAGAAAATATCGGGCGGGCTCTCGAGATAGAACAGCCTCATGAATTATTAGTGCTGCTCGTTTATGCTGCACAGCAGCAGGGGGCTTCACACGCTGGGAAAGGGGGATGCGGGTCTGTCGCCACTCGCTTGTGAAGACGGATGAAAACGAGACTCCGCTACTCTATAAAACCCTGAACGTTGCTAGAATGAACGTCCATTTGATCCGGAGAACTGCGCACAGATGATGTGTAAACAGGCTCACAAACGACCACCTGTACTTCCTGCTGATGAAGGCTAATGTGTTAGCCAGAGGACTTTTGCCTTTGGAGGGTAGAGAGCTATGACCTTGGCTGAAGGTCACTGCAAGGCTAGCATGTAACCATATAGGATGGAAATGGTAGGAATCAGTGACTGAAACGGAATTCTCCGATTGTTATGTGGGGGTCTGCTATCTGCCTGATAGCTTACAGCGACGATGAGGGTTCAGGGGTTGGCAGGCATGCTGGCTGTCATTTCCCCCCCCCCCCCCATGTCTTGATTAATCACCCTTCGTTAAGCTGTCAGCGGAATTAATTGCCAAATGTGATGAAACTGAGGACATTGATTAAATCTTATTGATGGAGAATATACAGTTTGTCGGGGCGTAAAGATGAATACAGCGTGAAATTATAATACTGTCTTCAGCTAATATGTCAGCTTACCTTTAAATTGTGCCAAATCACTCAGGCAGAACATAAGCAAGGCCAATAAACTAAAACCAGCATGCCCCCCAGGCTGCCCAGTTTTTAAATTCCCAAGTACTACTAATTAATGCAAATTGCCCCCAATGCACAGAGGAGAAAAATATACTCTCTGAATTGATTTGGCGGCTTGTCTGAGGCGCCCATATGCAGAGCAGAGGGCATGTGAACGCCTTGTGAATCTATCCGAACGGTGTCTGCTTCAGGTTCTCTCTTCGTTAACTCCACCCAGTCTGCTGTATCGCCCTTCCTGTCTCCGTGGAAACAATCTTCCACACGAGCGCTGGGCGAGCAGTTTTTCATTTTTAGCTAGTCGTATAATTCATGCTTTGGTGAAATATGTAGCCGCTATTGAAATTATTAGCAAAGCAAAAGTCATGTCTGGATTAATTGTTTGTAATTCTTCGGGCAGCAAGCAAGGCGACATGTACCACCGGGCTCGTGTTGATAACGTGTTCACCAGTGAGCGCATTGCAGTGTCAACTGCTGAGGATGGCAGCCGTGACAACTCATGTGCTTGCTCACGAGTCATATCTATGATTATGGTCCGACTATTAATTACCTGAACAGCCATGTGTTTGACTTTTGGAAGTAAATGACAAGCTTACATCAGATCCTGTGCAAAATTACCCTGGAAGAGATGGAGGGAGCTGACACTGGAATCAAATGGCATATTTTATTTTTTGTCACTTGCTTTTATTGGAAGAGTATAAAGGAAGGGTGCGTCTCTGCGGACAGGCCAGGGGCGTGGCTGCCAGGTTTGCATGGAGCACAGTCTGCCTGCTGGAGACCTGTGGCTTCAGGCTTGGTCCTGCCAGCCAGCGGTGTCTTTAAATAGGTGCCCACGCCTAGCAAACTGATTCTTTGTCCCCAATTATAAAAAGGACTCGTCCCAGAAAGTGGCTGTTTATAGAGTTCAAATCCTCCACCTGCTTTATTTTGGCTGGAACAAAGAACAGAGGCAGTTGGCAGCCTCCTGCTGCTTTTAAAGTGCCGCTCAGAGGGGTTTCAGCTTGCCGGTTAAATCTGACGCAGCGTAGGCAGTGTCCCTCTTCTGGCCCTTCCTCTCCGCCCCTGTTTCTGGTGTCCTAGGTCCCTACAGTTGGCCATTCCTGGGGTCCAGTACAATCTGGCTGCCCACCCATGCTGGTGCTTTTCTCTCTCAAGATTGGATGCTCTGCTCTCCTGGGATTGGCTGCCAGAGTGGGCGTGTCTGGTTAGTAATGGATATCTTGCTTTTTTCTTCCAGCGGAGATCAAGGTTTCTGTGAATGATTTTATCATCAAGGCCATAGCAGTCACTTTAAAGGTAAGTTTGTAACTGTGCATACCTGTCTTCCTGATCCACAAATGCCAGGATAAAATTTCTACAGCAGAAACAACTGATTGAGCTTGATAGTATACTACAATAATGGAGGCTGTTGTACGAAAAGGGTAAGATATTAATTATCAGCATGATGGAAAGGGAGTCTTGTAGACTCTGACTCAGCTAGGCGAGAGTCTCCCGCTCACGTTCCATGTGTGAATCCTGGGTTCAGAACCCAGATGGCACCCTAAGCATGGCCCTAACCCCCCAGTTGATATGGGGGTGCTGGTTGTGACCCCCAAGCTTCCTCTCACCTGTCTGTGTCTTATGGAGAGTAAGATGGGATAGGCAAAAAGAGAATTTCCCCATGAGGATGAATAAAGTATCACTCTTATTATTCTGTTCTGTTCTTTTCTATTCTATTCTGTTCTAATTATGTAGCAGTGTCTGAGATTACCTTCTGTCAGTCCTGGGGAGTAATCAGCCTGGGGGTGGGACTAATCATTGCCAGCCTAAGATGCCCAGTTAGGTAATTAGGTGGAACAAAAGTTGTGGGTAAAAACACAGGTTAGCTGACATGCCGGGTCTGGTGGTGCTCCCATGTGGAGCAGGCCCGGGGTCTGAGGGGAGCTCCGGAGTGGGGCCGGCCCGGGTTCTGAGGGGAGCTCCCATGTGGAGCAGGCCCGGGGTCTGAGGGGAGCTCCGGTGTGGAGCAGGCCCAGGGTCTGAGGGGAGCTCCAGTGCATGCCATTTTCAGTTGGTCATCGATGCTGCTGTAGTCTTCCTTCAGTTTCCTTAGCTGGTTAGTAGCTTACTTAAAACATTTCTTAAGCATAAATTAAACGCTAATTTCACAAACTCCTGGTTGCGTATCTGTAGATGCTGGGTGTGTCTCACTATGCTGTCTTCTCGTCCACAAAAACACTTTCATTTTATCAGGAGGCAGGAAATGAACATGCAGCCTGCTTTTAACTTTTGAACTTCCTTCGAAAACAGGACGTGACCTCAGATTTTTTTTTTTTCTTCTTTTAGACATCCCCTATGTGCAGTCTTCTCACGAGTACCTTTTTTAAACTGGTTGAAGAAACCATAGTGGCTGGTGTCAGCCCAAGGTCATTGAGGGTAGTCAGTGGTGCCTTGCTCCACCTGCGGTAGCCACATGTCCCATTGCAGTATTTTCTGTCTCTGCGGCTTGGATGCTGCCTGACTTTTTTCACTCTAAATGGTGTAGTAATTCCTTCTGCCTGACAAGGCTAACTGACGCAGCACTAGCCACAGATGCACCTTAACCTGTCTGTTTACACTGTACAGTGGAGCATTATTGACGAATAGGAAAGCAGCTGTCTTGTTAGCATTTGCTAGCTGGGTTTTTTATGCTAAAGATACCTTGTATGACACAGGCTGTTTAAATGGCCTTGGAGTATGGTGTTATAAACAGGTACACCTAACAGCTACACCTCTGTCACCCACCACAGGAAATCCCAGAGGTCAACGTGACCTGGGGTGCAGACGGGCCTCAGCCACTGGACTCCATCGATATTTCTATCGCCGTGGCAACAGATCGAGGTCTCATCACACCCATCATCAGGGATGCTGCCGACAAAGGAGTTCAGGAGATCGCAGCTAATGCCAAGGTAGGAGCTGGGAGGAACGGACCTGAATATCACACTTGGCCATGATGATTTCATGGTAATCTATTGCCACGGTAACACAATATTCTTGGCTGCTTATTGGTGATGCAATACCCAATAGTGCCAAAGAAAAGTTTTAGTCATACATAGAAAGTAACCCCCTCAAAACAAGACCTGGAGAACCCAACAGGACCAACTTGGGAGGGACAATAAACATTGTTAGGGCTAAGGATGGGGTGGGCCTCTCACGGTGAGAGTGCCCGGAGGCCATGGTGTGCATGTCAAGATGACCGGTGATGAGTGTTAGAGGGCTGGATACTGCCATACGGCACTACCCAGCGCTCACACTCCGAGTGATGCCAGAACTCTGGGCATGCTGCATGCGAAGTGCGGCGCGTGTGCTGGGTGTAAATGATCATCAGTGGTTTGTTTTTCCTGAACATGCATGCTTTGTCATGAAATAAGTTTATGCTGCGTGAATGATGGTGCACGGACTTGATTCTAAATGTGGGGTGCGCTGATATGCGTTACCGACTTTAAAATTCACGGTTAGAATAAGAGTGCGAAAATGGTGTGTGTGTATACGACAGCGGGCTAGCCACATCTCAGCAGTGCGTAATTGCTTCATGAATAGTGTATTTTGTATGTTAAATGACCGTTAAGTGAGCGAATTATGTTCAAGGTGCTCTGAATGGCAAACAGGCGAGCTTCCATATACATAATCCATCTGTCTGTGATTGGATCAGCTGGGAGCGTATCGCAGCATATGCCGTCACGGCTGGGACGGAGGGCTCCTCCGCGTCCCACGAGATCCTGCCAGCTCGGACACCCACGTGTCGGAAGAGCCTCGGGGCTCTGGCTCGTCTCCATGGCAGCCGACCCCTCCTCTGTGGGCTACCCTTTGGAGGCCTATTGCGGGCTTCTGTGGAACAGGTGTGTGGAGGCAGAAATCCCGCCCCCACCTCAAGCAGATCTTATTGGCTCGTCCTTGTGCCAGCTAAGCTAGGCAATCGTAATGTTCACCACATTCTATATACACTTGTGGCCCATGTTTACATTATCGCCATGGGAAATAAATGGCTTTCTTTTTAATTTTGCCAATTATTAACTTTGAAACCACCTCAAATTACACAGAGCCCATATCTGTAATCTGCATCAGCACTGGGAGGCAGTGAACTTCTCACAGTTGAACTGAAGTTTATCACCGCACAACCCCCAACCCCCCCCGTTGGCCCCCAAAATGGCTTGGTCCAGTTCAGCTGGCCTGTTCTGGTCCTGAAGGGCTCCAGTACGCCTGTCTGCTGTCTTATATTTGATGATTAACATTTTGCAATGGGAAGTCCTGCATTTCCCTTGTATGCTCCCAGCATCTGTTGCCTGATTTGTTAGATCTCCTTGTGTTTCCACTGGCATTGTTGAGGCTGGAATACCTGTTGTTATTCTCTCTGGCTCTCTCGTTCCACTCTCAGGAGAAATGTATCGTGTTCTGCTCCTCCTTCCTTCTGTATACTTCCTGCCAGCTCCCCCTCCCGTCCATCTGCTCGCTCGGAATTGCACGTCACTTCCTCGGTGCCCGGCTCCCTGCCTCGCTCATGTGGGCACCCGCCATGCACATGAAGGTCCCTCTACTCCTCTGGGAGTGTGTGTCCCCCCCCCTACGTCACTTGGGTCATACCAATATCTGACTGTCCGTTTCACTTCCTGTACGGTCGGTCAAAAGAATTTCAAAATGTCGGTGACACACTGCCAGCAGTGTAAAGACACCGCTTTGCGGAAGTGCAAATGGAAATAACACAGCCCTGGAAGCAAGAATCGAACAGTGGTTAGCGCTGCTGCCTCATTACTCCGGGACCTGGGTTTAAGTCCCCACCGGAGTTTGTATCTCCTCCCGATGAGAATTTCCCCCCAGTACTCTGGGTAGCACTGTCAGCTGAAATCTTTCGGGGCAGTGGTGGTGTAATGGTTAGGCAAGTGACTGCGTAACCGAAAGGTTGTTGGTTCAAATCCCCGACCTGCAAGTACCACTGAAATACCCTGAGTAAAGTATAGCAGTGTTGGCGTGTCGCTTGCTCTTGGTAATTCCCATCCCCCTCCCCCAAGGCCCCCATGTGACTGTGACTGTGTGTTGGGTTATCTTTCTCCAGGCTCTCGCCCAAAAGGCTCGGGAGGGCAAGCTACTTCCTGAAGAATACCAGGGCGGTTCCTTCAGGTAAGCACCTTGGTAATGACCCTGATAGCACAGCGTAGATCCTAAGCCTGCTAGCAGTGGTAAGCGTTGGGCAGCATGCAGAGCTGGCCTGTCTCTGCCGGGCTCCATGGTAAACCTGGAGCCCATGCCTCACGGGGTCCGCTGTTCTTTTTTTGTTTGTTTTCAGTGATCCTTTCCCAGCCGTTGCAACTGTATCTACTGTATCTACAACAATGTGCTAATCATTGTCTTTGAAAATTTGCCGTTAATCATTGTGTTTGACATTATTAATAACATTATGAATTGTTACACTGAAGAAAGATGAGACACCCCCCAGTTTAGGCCTGTTAACTGGTTAATATCCTCTTTCGGAAAGTTCCTCCACTCTGATGGTGGCAAATTTTAAGTTGCAATGTAACGGACTGCAAACACAGACTTCGTTTTCCAAAGAAAGCGTGTGTTCTGCTTTAAACAGAATTTTTGGTGAGTAAGTGACTCATTTGCAGTAATAATTTCATTTGTCATTGTGGCAGATTTGGATTAGATGAGCTTTTTGCCCCCCTATATTGATTTGAAAACTGCAAGGCGAGCAAAAGAGCAATATGTGTAATCTGTGCCCCCCTCCCCCCCCCCGTGTTCCTCTCCACGTAGCATCTCCAACCTGGGCATGTTCGGCATCAGCGCCTTCAGTGCGGTCATCAACCCGCCCCAGTCCTGCATCCTGGCCGTGGGCCAATCACGTGTGGAGCTGCGGCCAGCGGGGGCGGGACCTGGTGATGGCACGCCGACACTCTGCAGGCAGCAGCTCATGACGGTGACCCTGTCCAGCGACGGGAGGCTGGTGGACGATGAGTTGGCCTCCCGATTCCTGGACCAGTTCCGGTCCAACCTGGAAAGGCCACAGCGCATGACCCTCGTGTAGGGTGGGGGAGGGGCCTTGGGGGGTGAATAAGGTGGTAAGGCAGCAGAGCAGTGGGGAGTCGCTTCCAAAATGTTAAACAAGATTACGTGGAGAATCTGATTTAATGTTGAAGCTCAGGTCCATAACACCAGTTACCCTATTAGCTCAGGTCCATAGCACTAGTTACCCTATTGCCTGAGCTCGCAATCTTTCGGCTCCTCCCTTCCCAATGCTTTGATTCCCTGGTTTATTTTGGCACTTTAAGTCTTCCCCTTAAATACCATATGAACATTTTTCAAGGTCACGTTTTTTTTTTCTCTCTCAATGCTGTATTTGCCCCCCATTAAGTATTATCTGGAAGACTCCAATAAGGTTACAATATGAGAGGGAATATGTGTGTTTAAAAATGTGATGCGGTTCCTTTCTGAAACACTGGCTTATTTATTGAAGTCCAAATGTGTAGCAGTTACAAGGCCCTGTCAACAATAAAGGAATATCGACATGGAAACCGTCTGTGTTTTCCTGTTTGTCATTCTTACTCATTGTCTTTTCCACCGCACCAGGTACAGTACTTTCGGTTCTTCAAGAAAGTACCAAATGTACGGCACTTCAAGTTGATGGTTTAACACCGTTGTGAAAACCGGTTCTGGTGCTGAATGATATTACTGCTTTAGGTGGGGAATTTTTGTACTGAATTAAAGAAATGGCTGTAGTATGGGCTGAACAATGTGCGGTATTAATAGCGAAGTCACATGTTATGCACATGCAGTTCTACAGTCGATGGTCAGCAGGGTTGAGATCAGGCTTTTTTGTCGTAAGCAAAAAATTTTAATATTGTTCCTTTTCATGATAATCCAGTATTAAAAAATCCGTGTAGCTCAGCTGCTTTTGCGTGAGCCCTGTCTGCGTTCCCCGAGGTGATCATTATCATTTTCATCCTTTATGTTTAAATCAGTCCTAGATGGGTTTGTGAGATATTTGTTGAATTCCTTTCTTGTTCTATAAATGCCCCAATATTTATTACAACAAAATCGCATTGCGATATTTGAAAAGTTTCCGTTACTGTGCTGCCCAAGTATTTTATACAAAATACTTAAATTTTTGTCATGCCATCCGGATCGTGTTGTATCTGTTCTGACCAGATTGCTATTATTATTATTATTATTATTATTATTATTATTACTACTACATTATCATTAGGCCTGCTTTGTTTTTTTCCACCCCCATTTATCATTGTTTTCTGAGTTTGTAACTTTTTTTTTATTATTATTATTTAAGACTGTATTGTGTTTCGGAGGCAAGCGATTTGTATAACCAATCAACAAAGAAAGTGTACCCCAGCTGGTTTGGTATTTAAGGTCCTGGAACTTTTGGTACTAGTTCTCGACCACAAGCCAATGGAAAAGGCAAAGTATCGTACAAATAGTATTGCTACCTGCTGCCGTGGCAAAGCTCCCTAGCTGCATCTGTAATAAATACGAAAGTGCCCTGGATATGCACTTGCCCGGAGAATCTCAGGTCTAGTCGCAAAGGTTGCTGTTCATACGGTGGTGCCCTAGCCCTTAAATATCTCGTACCGTAACAAACGCGAAGCTGCAGCGTGCAGAGAGGTGTTTAATCCTCGGCATCCTGCCGGGCGGTCCCGGTAGTCCCTCATTTGTGCTTTACGCTCTGGATTTTAACTGGCGAAGCATGGGGCCAGTCTGTTTGCCCTTGTTGCGATACCAACAGCCTGTGTGACTGTGTCTGCACCGGGCTGTTCAGCTAAATGTCATCCAGGAGTCTCTCCGCGTGCTAAATATCAGCGGTCAGCGAGTGCTGTATGGTTCTTTTCAGTCTGCAGCCGTACCTTTATTTCCAAAGAAAGGAATGTGTCGGCGTGCCCTCAGTGGGGTCTGGGATTTTGGCGCCCTGAAGACATGGGGGACAGCCTGTTCTACCCTACCGCTATTCTGCCACCAGCGTCACCCTGGCAACCGCTGGGCTCAGGAAGCACTGTGGTCAGAAAGCTGAGGGAACAGGCAAGAATATATCTCAGCCACAGGAACCTCGGTGCAGTTCCACTGCCATTTCTCCAGGGGGCGAGAGTATAAGGGATGGTAGTTTGTGGACTGACAATCCAGTTCAACACAGCACAAGTCCTTTGGTATATCACTCATGACCCCTGCAGCACATACCAGATGACATGGCTTGTCCTTGTTGGGGCTGCATGTTATACAGGTATTTCACTGGACATGTTTGCCAGAGTTGCCTCAAGATGTTTTACTACTGCTCCTTGGTCACAAGAACATACCAAGTACGAAGAGGGAAAAGGCACACAGATCTTACTGGGAGAGATCTCAGTCTTTCCAAAGAAAATTTAATTCCATGCCTTGACCATTTGTACATCGCTCATTATAGGTCCAGCCTATCCCTGCGCTTACTGAACGCCCACCGCTAGCTATGTGCAGGAATGCGGTCCTCTCATCCAAACCACTCCAGGGCCGCTCTTTATCCTAAGTGTGCTGTGGCACTACATCCCTGAGGTCATCCTCCGGGCTGACCTTGTCTTCTCCACTCCACATTTTGTTATGTTTGGATTACATCCCTCCTCAGATGCTGCCGATGAATACCAAAGAGATTTAGTGCTTCTACCTCCTTCTTCTACGGTAACGCTGGGATCATTGCTCTGTCTACTAAATTTGCTTTAAAGTATAGCTAGACAGAATGTCAGTGAATCTCCATTATCTGCTTATATGTGACTGCAGGAAATAGGCTGATTACTCACAAAGTAAAGTAAACAGCCACAGCACAGCATCACAGCGGGACTTCGGGTAATAGAAGGTCGGTAGTTAACCACTCAATACCCAGCTCGTAGTTGCACTGAATTTGATTCTTCGTAGTAGAGTGTCTTTTTATAAATGGTGTGAATTGTTGCACTCTGTCTGCACGGTGTGCCCAGACTGTAAAAATAGACCTATGTCAACTTCTGAGTGAGTGTACCGCTGGTCACAAGTCTTCCATTTTGTGTGACCGAAGTCTTGTCTAATAAACTCTAAGACAAAGGTTGCTTGGGGTTGATCAAAGACCTTTAGGAGTTGCCTGGACCAGTCAGAAGGGGGTGGGCGTGGGGGGGGTGTGTGCCACTGGGGTGCCAGGCTGAGCAGAGTAGAGGCCGCCATTAGATGGAAGAAGGGGCTTAAGACAAAGTGGGGGGTGTCTGTAGTGCCTCTTATCCAGAGCTCTGGCAATATCCTGTGTGGAGTAGGAGACCCATACAGGGATACTGAGCAACTTCGAACATCACAGTCAGGAAATACAGGAACAACACTGCATGCCACAACACACCAGGGGACCCCCACAGAATAATATCAGTAATATCGGATATTTTATTTGATCTTCAATCAACACAAAAGAACATTTTAGCGTAAGGGAGGATTCCTGAGATTTGTACTACAGTGACTGGGCCAGAAGGACATCGGTGACATCAGCCTTGTTTGTGACAGCAGACTCGGAGCCATGGCTGTGCTGCACAGCAGGACCAAATGAGACGAGAATCCTGAAACGTTCTTGGTGGAATATCCAAAGAAAGTGGGGAAAAAATGGCCCACTCATTTCTCAGGCGCGTGCACCTTCTCCCTTTCGTCCCACCCAAGTCTGACATTTACCTCTCCGAGAAGATAATGTAGATCGATGAAGAAAGGGGGGAGAACTTTCTGGAAACAACCTCAAACCTAATTCGGCATCCTGTAGGACTTTCCCCCTGTGGCTGATGAGATCGTCCCCGGGCCTGCTTCCTCCGCTCTTGTGATGGCCATTCGTGAGCTGCTCAGAGCCACCAGTGTCCACAAACCTCGTGTCAGCACAGACCGTCGCCGCCCTTGTTGATTTGAACATCCACATTGTGCTGCTCGAACTACTGAGGAGCTGAACATACTGAACATTTCTGTCTCAAGGCAATCAGCCAAGAACAACCTTATAAAAGCACTGACCCGTCTTCCTTATGCCGTTATTAGGTGCCTACCAAGCACTGTGCAATGCCTGGATTTTTAACCCCAGAGCCTGACTGAGCACGGCGCCTCTTTTGCATAGGGCTTGGTGATTTCCTGCTTGTTTGTTGTTCTCATGCCGTGCCCCATTGTAGATTCCCGATTAATCACTGCCCACAGAACCTGTCCTGTCTGGACAAGCTTTGTGAATGTTTCTCAGCCCGCTTGGAACCACACGCTCATAGCAGTTTGCTTGGGCTTCGTGGATCGGATCGCTTATTGTTTCCAACCTTTTTTCCCTGCCACTTTTCTACTGAATACGGAACTTACGTTTATAGATGAATCAGCCCTGCCCCATAACAGCTCCCAATGCATTTATTCCTCTCTCAGAAACTCACTTTCATCTATTATAGTATTGTTTCTAGCCAGGGCAACAGAGACAGGCTTTTATGTTTGCAATTCATATGCCTTAGTTGTTTATCATTATTTATTATAACAATCCAAGTACAAGGGCAGTCTGCTTTGTGGAGCTCCACCTATCTCACGGTGTTTGACTGTCTGTTCACTCGTCATACATGTCGATGTCTGATGATAATTCTGAAACCCTGGAGTGAGGTCTGGGACAGGAACATGACACAGACCCTTACAGCTGAAAGGCTTTTGTGCTGAAAGGCTTTTGACAAGTTTCAGTCAGAGGGGGCTGAAACCAACTAGTAACCAACAGTGTGCCTAGCGTGGGTTTCAGAATCTTCTTAAAATGTGTCATTCCTTCACTAGCAGAGGAGGCAGCATAGATAGTCACAGAGATAGATAGATAGATAAATAGATAGATAGATCTTTATTGTCACTATCTATCTATCTATCTATCTATCACAGTGAAAACAGTTTAGCAGCTCTCTGTTTAGTAGCATAAATTAAGATAATAAGAAATAACACAAAAATAAACAGCCATCCTATCACAGTATGAGTGTCTGAGTACAATGTGTACAGTATGAGGTAGTGTGTGCTTGATGATCTGCCCTAAGCATAGTAATACATAGAAGACAGTCATTTAGGGGGGTGGATGGTTTCACAGAAACAGTCATTCAGGGGTTGCGGGATGGGCACATCGGACTACCTGTGGGTAAGAGATATCACAAATATCAGTTGGTGTGTCTCTTGACATTTCTGCACCTACAATGCTCACAGAAAGTCCTGGGATGCTTGCTTAACTCTGTAAGAATATTAGAATTTTATTGGTTTTATAACAAAAATTATTGTTGTTCATTAGTTTAGATACATTAAAAAACAACCAGTAGTTTTTAATAAAACATTAATTTCAAGTAGTAATAAACTGAAACCCAAAATGTTGCACGTGAGCTGTTCTGAGATAAAAAGTTAATTGACAAGCATCTAAAGCATCTCATCTAATGCTTTTTGATTAGCGACACCTTTGCAATAACATGAAACACCAAACATTGGGAGCCGGGGTCTTCCGTTGCAATTAATAGTAAAGTAACAACAACAGAACTTAATGGGTTAGTAAAAAAAAAGTACGACACTTAATAAGAAAATATCTGTGCAGAGGATATGTGCAGATAGGTTAAAATTGCTTGTCAGTGGACTTTTATGAAACCAATGATTTTGCGACATTTTTACAAAATTAAGCTGGATTTTGTGTGAGCACTGTAGCTCAGCTCCACCCCCAGATTTCAAGCTAAAAGCTCTGAGCTGCTGCTGTGGTTGGGACTGCAGCCACCCTCGCTCACCCTCAGTGCCCCATCTAAGCACTCTTATTTTCCCACTCAAATACCATGTTTTCCACCACAGGAAACCACACTCATCCTGCCACCTTCACATTGTCAGGTGGCATTCATTGCAGAAAGTCATACAGTAGGTTTTAGGCACTATATGAGGTGGGCCGTGGGTTGGGACTCAGATGGCTGCCGGTTTAAATCCCAGGGTTGGCAGAGTGAGGCCCTTAATCCCAAATGCTCCAGGGACTGGCTGACCCTAAGCACTGCATTCTGGCTGTGCGCTGATTGGTCAGTCTCTTATAGTCATGCCTGCGTTACTAATGATAATGTGAAACAGCTGGATGAGTCTTCAGAGCACAAGAAGAATAGAACTATTTATCCATCGAAGGAGCCTCTCCGTTTTAATGTAGTTTGTAACACCTGAAGTAGGTCAAAGTGTGCAGGATGACATGGATTACCTGGTCACCCTATTGGTGGCCCATCTCCTGGTCAAAACAGCACTGGATGTGGTGCAGTTTGCCTAGCATGACCATGCTGGAGTGGAAGATGCTGTCATTTACTT
>JAODKN010000021.1:17983908-17995698 GCA_026774425.1 Petrocephalus zakoni
GGCCCGAGCAAAGGGGATTGGCTTATATCTGCATATATCATAGGCTTCTTCGAGAGGGGGCAGTCAGTCGTTTAACCTGCTGTACCATCACTAGCTGGCCGAAAGCACCGGAATTCAAAATCCTCCAAAAACTTCCTCTGGCCCGTCTCCAAGGTCCTAGAGCTACATGCAGAGTGAGTTAAGGGGAGAACATAGGAGACGTTGGGTGGTTAGGTAAGGGAAAAAAAGCAATGGAAGTCAGTTTGGGGGATGGGGTGGGCTTTTCTGGGTGGGGGAGTGCAGTCCTTCTCAGGGGCTGGGGAATGAAGGACAGTGTACATATATATGGTAGTTTGTGAAGCACACACTTGAACGTCTTATGTTTCTGACAGAAGCAAGAGATGCAGACAGGCATCACAGCACCAGGGGTTGGGGGGGGGGGGGGTTCAGCAATTGTTCAGTGTGCTAGATGACAGTTCAACTTTACAGGATAATCCACTATTGTGCATATAATTCTGCCTCATTCCTTTGTATGAGTTTCATTTGTATTTTTCTGATCGTGTTGCTTGTGCATTGGGAGGTTTTTTGTATTCTTCTGTATATACTGTTTGTATTTTCCAATTTGTACCCCATTTAGGCTCCGTTGTAAAATCAGAGACCAACTCTTTTTTTTTCTCATAGTAATTTAATTAAAAAAATGGAATATGAATGTGTGGGTATTTGTGAATCTTTGTGATGCCACACAGCACTCTCTTTATGAGAGAAAACCCCTCACATGGCTTGCCTAGGATTCTTAATGGCGATGCACGGCCAGATTTCAACAATTATGTCTTTCAAAAGAAAAAAAGCCTTATAACAGATGAATAATTACATGCCAGATGGATAAACACAAAGAGACCAGAGAGGATGTGAAAAACTATTATACGTGTGTAGAGCTGCAGCGTCAAAACACGTACGTTAGAACACATGGCCTGTCTGACAAGTCTGGTATTTAATGTGTGAATACATTCATACGTGTGCGTGTCTATATATGAGTTACATGCCAAACTATATCAATTTTTTCTATTTTAGTGAGGGATTGTAAAATGAATTGTAGAAATATTCAATGGCCTGATAAGGTTATATTTCATATTTCAGATGTAAAAGGTGGAAACCAGCTACTATATGTTGCTCTATACAGGTTTTATTACCCCTGGGGGAATCAGGCATCATATTTCAGCCAATTTCGGTGCGATTGACGCCTGGGCTGGCCGGCTGCGATTGTGCAGTGGCGTGAGCTCAGTGTGCATTGATATTAGGACAGAGAGCCACTTGTTTGGGGGCCTGGCACCTGCCCACCGTCGCATTTACCCTGCGGGAGCCGAATGCCAGCGCCACACTTCTCTTCTAGCCCAAGTCTGCCCCCCCCCAGCGACTCCCTGCCCCTAACTGCATGCCTTTATTCAGGGGAGCTTTGCTCAGCATTTCCACCACATAAATAAAGAAAATGTAAATATATGTAAAACGGAAAAGATGAAAAGTAGAATTTTGCTGTCGTTGGTCTGTATGTGAGGCATTATTACCAATGTCATATAATGGAGAGCAGCCATCTTTACCAAAGCAGTAATGCGTCTGTGTGCAGCTCATGAAATCTCTCTGATCAATAATAATCCTTCAACCAAAACAAAACATGACATCTCAAATATGCAATTCACGTGATTCTGTGTAAAGTGTCTGCACCGATTTGACAATACATCAAATAATTAAATTACATTAACATTTTTGAGAATCAATTCCACAGAAATGGAACAATAGCATCTAACAACATATTGTTTTTGATAATAGACAGAAGTTGGTAATCCCCTGAAAAATTGCCATAGCAGCATGACATTACTAAGCACGAACGGAAATAGAAGAGAAAAAATCAGTAAAAGATCTATGTGGAAGGGACTTACGGATTCGGTCGTACGTTTTAACAGCTAGTGTGGCAGATTTATGTACCGGCATTCCATCCAGGGACTACCGACTAAAATAAGCTCAAGGTGGCTCCACAACCATAAGTAGTTAGATGATGGATGGAAGGATGGATGGATGACAAATGCAAATAAAGATTCATCCTCAAAAGATACTCAAGACTCAGCTCTGTCTTGATGATGTTCCTCTAGCGCCTCTCATTTTCTTACTCTTCACCAGCTCCCCACAACACTCGCTAAACGCAATCTAAGACTTTCCCGGTTTTGGCATTGGAGTTTTAATGCTTCCAGGGCCTAGAGTGCATTGTTTGTGCTCTACCAACACTACCAGAAAGAGCGCTGCATGATGTATACATTCAGAACACACCCATTAAGTGTGCTGCTGGATCCTCCCGCGGTTCACAGACTGGCAGTCACGTGACGCAGCATCTCTAACTATATTGATCCCAGGGGAAATTCTAGAGAAAGAAAAAATGGAACCTTAATGAATTTAAGGTTAAGATTAAGATTAAGTTCATTGTTCCTGGGAAACCCTAGCAGGCTGTGGAATTTGCAGGGTATTCCCATATTTTATGTCTGTTCTTGGCTTGGGTGGACTACAGGCCCCTATGTGGGCCTACAAAAAATGTGCTTGACAAATTGTAGGATCAAACTATAGACATATGCAAAGCATGACATCCATAATTCATGTTGGTAGGAAGAGAATAACCTTGTAGAGTTTAGTCTTATCAGGTTTGTTTTTGAAAATGATGTAATTTTCATTGAAATGTTTGACAATCATTAAATGTAATTCCAAGACTGACTGTGTAATTATTAGTTTTCCTGATCCCTTGAAAGACCTGTTGTCTTAGATCAGGGGTGGATAATCGTCTTTGCAAAGGGCTGGTGTGTATGCAGGTTTTTGGGATTACCTTTAGGTCAGCTGTTCAAACCCTGGTGTGACGAATCTTCAGCCAATCAGCCCTTTAATTAGTAACCTAATTAGTGCGTTACAGTGAAAACCCACATACACAATGGCCCTTTCAGGATAAGATTGCCCACCCCTATCTTAGAGATTCCAGTTTGTTTCCGTGGTATATTATTCAGCTAAAGGTAAACCTACCAGCAGGGGGCACTGCTCTGCAAGTGACATAAGTTAATAAGTTAATACAAATTCTGCAATTTGCAATTGCATATATATACCCAATATGTATTGTGCTATATAACACATTCCAGACTGGGATGGATGCTTGTGTTTAGAAAATTACTGAATCTGCTTGAAATGCAATGCTAACCTTATTCCCGCTTGGCAACTGACTGAAGTCTGATTAGCTAGACCACAGGTGTCAAACTCCAGGCCTGGAGGCCGGTGCCCTGTGTAGTTTAGTTCTTTCCCTGTTCCACTACAAATGATTTGGCTAATGAAGAGCTGTGTGGTAATTAGCTCAGTGAGTTGAATCAGGTGTGTTAAATGAGGGTAAACCCAAAACTGTGCAGGGCTCCGGCCCTCCAGGACTAGAGTTTGACACCCCTGAGCTAGAACATGCATAAAAGGAATAAAGATATATGGTCAACACTGAGTCTTGTCCTGAAACATTAAAGATACCTAACATTAAAGTGAGGATGTTTCATGGAATTTACTACATCTTTTAAAAGTTCCTGATGTGGTGCAAGTTGAGGAAAGCGTGTTCTGTTTCCAATTTCTGGTGAAAGACCTTTATGCCTTTATCTGTACAAGCTCATCTTATGGAATATTATCTTTTATTGTATAACATTTAGTAGTATAACATCTAGAGGATATGCACAACGAAAACCAAAATGGCAGTCAATCCCTACGCACCACACACACGCAAACATACACACAGTCTATAATCACAGTAACCGAGGGGCGCGCATAAATAATTAACCAATAAACAATCCGAGGTCATACACAGTAAAGCAAACACAATCAGAAAATCAAAATCACCAAAACAATAATGAGCCAAAGCTAAAGGGGGATTGCTGGTGGCGTCCTTATTATTATTATTATTATTCAGCCCCCCGGACCCAGAAGTCAGGAGCGGTATGTGGGCGTGGCTGGAGTCCGGGAGGCGGGGCGAAGGATGGAGCGAAGAACCAGCCGGCAGGCTAAGGCTGGAGGTGGAACCGGGGCGACCCACAAACACACCCCAAGAACCTTACGGGACGTAACAATATCATTAGAACGCATACTGATTATTGTATCATGATGTAACCAACACATGAAATCAATTCATTATTTATTTGCACGGCATGTTAGTCTTACAGCTATTGTTGACTGTCTTATTCAGCCCTGTATGACAGCCACACTAATGAGCCCAGTAGCGTATCTATCTTGAAGACCACAATAATAAAGCTCAGTATCATATCTATTTTGAAGGCCACAGGTAGTACCAAGCTAAGCAACAGGTGGCTGACCGGTTGAATGCACCAAGTGCTCTTATCAAGGAGTAGGAAGTCGCTCCGCTGGGCCTATAAAGAACTGAAAGCCATTTTAACACACGTGGGAAAGACTCTCACACCACCATTATTTTTTTACAGAAAGACTGACAGGTTTAGAAATATGATCAGCAAAACGTATCACAAAGGGGTGTTGATCAGGGAACAACAACAGTGATGGTGAATGGCTAAAGTAATGATGATGCTTAAGTGACGTAGTCATTTACATTTACATTCGTATACATACGTAGTCCTTATTAGAAGATAAGAAAATGCATAAGAATCAATGTAGATCAATATTGGGGCCCTTCATGCCTTTATCTGTACAAGCTCATCTTATGGAATATTATCTTTTATTGAATAACATTTAGTAGTATAACATCTAGAAGATGTAATCATTAGCATATTGTTACGAGCTCCCGTCTAGGGTTGGAGCCCTATTGGAGACACACCTGTGCTGTGATTGTAACCTCTGTGGTCGCAATAAAGCCTTGGCAGAGCCTCACAATAATTATATATTTTTTGTCTACTGCACTGTGCTATAAATGTAAATTTTTGTATGATTTCAATAATTTAAATAATTCTTTAAATCAGAATCGCTGGATGAGCGTATTTCCCGCTCAGCGCCGAGTGCCTCCCGCTCTCTCGCTGAATGTCACCAATGCCATGCTTGCACACCTATACTATATGTCCCAACGCAGGTCATGATTGGCTCCAATGAGCACGAAACCGGTCGGTGTTCAGTCCGCTCTCACCTGACGCCATGAACGCCAGAAAAACGCCTGATTCAGACGCCCGTGTGGATGGGGCCTTACTGTGAGGGTGCACAGATGACCGTCTTTCGACAGGCTGCACCCTTAATTTTAGCTAGTTTCACAATTTTCTTGTCACAGTTGAACGATCTCTGGATGTTTTCGTATCTGGTCCCCATTTCCATTTTTTGGCACTCTACAGACAAAGAGGAACATGTCAAATGAGGCACACGCATGTAGCTGTTACATCTGTACGTAGTTGCATGCTCACAGTGCTGCTCGGCAGTGGTGGTGAAACACACAGCATCACTGCTATTGAAATATGAAGGGTGTCCCTACGCAGTATAGCAATTAAACAGGAGAAAACAGAAGCAGTACCACAAGTATACATACCAAATCGTTTATGCAAATGGTAATGACCAGTTGATCGAGACTTGCAGACAGAATTCTTTTTGGTTTCATTGCAGCACATATATTTGCCATTAAGGTATTTCCCCTCATGGTTGATCACAGTCTCAAATTCATATTCCAGACTATTTGCGTTGATTAGGGCTGCATCTTCCTTGGTCAAGTCGTTAACAAGACCTCGCTTCTCCAACAGCGTGCCATGATCTTCATACAGTTCCACAGTCACGAGGTCGTAAGAGATGTCGTCAGTCCCCAAGAATTGAGAAACTTCATGTATGATGGTACCTGGTTTGGAATCCCTGACAGGTGATCAGATGCACTCCAGAATTCGGGACACAGATAGATTGTGCATTTTTCATCTGATGGATAGACATAGGCATAGGCATCCTCTTCTTTCGTGTCCTCTTTGAAATTCACCTTCTTCATTTCTCCAGCAAATCTCTTAGGTGCTCTTCAGTAGGTATACAGCAGAGTGTGTAGGAGTCACTGTGTTCTGAGCATGTACAGTATAGTGGAAGCTGACTGGGTGTCCATACATATTCTTCTCCAGGGCATCCTGCACGATCTGCATTGCTGCCTCCTTCGCATTATCTGCGATTACTTGTTTACCTTCAGTAAGTGGTATAGCATTTTGTTCATCTTCCGTCATTCTACACTCAATACGCGGAAGTTTTCGCTCTCTGATCGTGAGCCCTGCCCACCTTCTGCCGTCTCACTCTTCTCCTAAACAAATCAGCAAGGGAACAAAACAAAAATGGCGATTGGGGAACTGAAGAACGAGGAAATGCCAGTCAGCTAGCGAGAGGGGAGCAAACGGGAAACATGAAACCACAAACACTCACTGAAGACGACAGAAGCCGGAAACGGCTCGAGAAAACTATTGGCTTGTTTTCTCACGATAACGGAAGAATTTTCTCAGAACAATTACAAGGATAATTGTATTGTGATGCCACATGGCAGTCATGCAGGCCTACTTTGTGCATCAATGTATTCAATGTTAAGTGTTGTAGCCGTTGTAGTCTGCCCCCAAAGGGCAGACTCACATTGTGGCCAAGCACGTTTGCCCCCAAAAGACCAGTTCCTTTGGCTATAGTGATCGGTCCTTACCATTCCTTGGAAACTTGATTCCATCGTATTTGTTGAAGAAAATGAGAGTTTCATCTATGGTGATGATGGGCTTTGTTAGGAAATTGCAGTAATTTTAAACTACTTCCGTTTTAACACAGGACTTTATGGCAGTTTGTTGGACTTATTTTATTGCCCTTATGAGGGGTGGGTACATGTTCTTAGTTACTGTAGCTAAAGGCTAAAACTACTATAGAATTTTTAGCATAATCCAGTCAATGGTGACCAGCTAGATTTGTGTCCTGAACAATATGCTCTTTTAATATTTTAATTTTGTTTAATTAGATTTGATATTTCACATAAGGATGACTATGAAAAACATAAGAGAATTAGGTCAGATGTTTCCTGGGGGTCACTTGGGGGTCAGTAGAGTAGATGCAGGGAGTCCCCTGGAAATTTGCCGGTATTATCATTAAGTCTATGTTACAATTAATTTTCATTCAGGAACTCTGATTGGGCTGGACTCAGTTTCTCTAAATGAATTTTGAGAATTGAGTGCAACATCAAAAAATGGGTATATATTTTTTATTTTATAATTTAATAAAACTTCATAAAATGTATCTGCAAATTATATCGTGAACATAAAAAAAATCTGTGCTATTGTCCATCCATAGTGTCTGGTGTCAGAAAAGTTGAAAACCCCGATGCAGTAATACTCTCTCTTTCGCCACCTACTGGTGTGATGATATAGAGGCGTCTGAAAAAATCACTCTGTCCAATATAATTAATCATCTTTATAAATAGATATGAAATTTATGAAAATCCAAGGAAGACCCCTTCAGGAGAAAACTTTCATCGATTCACTGAAATGCGTCATCTGTTTCTACCAGGGCTTATATTGTTACATATAAAATTCCACAGAAAGGGGGTGGGGCCTTTACAGTTCTGGCCTGTGATTGGAAGAAAAATATCATACATGAAATATTAGTACAAATCTGGCAGCTATTTAAACTAGTTAGCATTAATGAACCACTTGTTCTATGGTTCAGGAAGCAGAGATGCAATAAGAGGTTTTCTTTGAAATGTCTGTTATTGGTTTTGGTTATTAGCTGGCTAGTGTGTCTCCAGCTCATCTGTGCATTTTGTGCTGTTTGCTGTGCCTCTGCCGCCCCCTGCCAGCAGTGTGGTGCTGGATGCCACAGTACACCTGCTCTCTGCTTACTGCATTTCTGTCCTGCCTCACTTGTGGAGGTGGCAGTGTGGGTTCAATATTTTTTCATCCACACCCTGTCCTACAAGTCTTTGACCAGGACCATCTCATTAAGTAGTGCCCTTTGAGACAAAGCCACCATTGTCAATCATGTCAAACATGCCCACACCTACTCTGTCAGAAAAAAAGGGTATAGCCCTGGTACAGTTTTGTTCCCCAAGGAACAAACACCATCAATGTATCCCCAATGGTACTAAAATGTTCCTCAGAGTCCATTTATGTACCTTATATTAGATTAAAAGGTACATTTATGTACAGCTATAGCACAACTGGCAGACCCTTGAGAGTACAGCCCCAGTGTCAAGTAATTGTAGCCTCAAAGGTACAAATTGGTACTTTTTTTTCTTACGGTGCAAACCAAATCCACCCTAAACCCCCTAAACACAGTACTCCTAGATCATTGGTAGGGACCAAATCTGCCCAAACCCCCTTCCCCCCAAAACGCACATAATACTCCTACAACATTAGTAGGGACATGTCCCCAAAGTCTGCACCCAAATCTATACCCTTGCACTGCAGTGTAAACATCCACCGTCAACTCTGTGTTCTTGTTCTGAAATTGTGTTTACTTAACTAATACAAAAGGCTTGTATGGTAATATAACACTTGTGTGGCAAAGCCATGCACAGAGACTGGATGGCCAAGAAGACATAGGATACCCAATCAGGCACGTGGAAGGTGCACAGGCCAGCAAGAACTGGGACTAGACACCACAACATTAGAGGCAGGAGGCCACAGTGAAAGCCACCGCACCACCAATATTGATGACAAGAAGGACAAAAATGTTATTCATAAATCAACGTTTATTAGTTGCCATAAGTATATTTACACAAAAAGTACAGCATTCACTGATATGCACCAACATAATTTCATTCCACAGATCTAGAAGAGAAAACAATTTTAGATTTACTTATTAATCCCTCACAAACACACTCTGTCCCTTTACATGAAAATGGTGACAGTTTTAGGCCAAAGTTCACCCATCGAAATAATTGAAATGAATGCAGAAGTGAAATAATGAATCAGTGCAAGTCATTTCAGACGATGAAAGAAGGAAAGACCCGCTTCACAGCCGACTTTGATAGCCTGTCAGGGAATATAGTGCATAAAGGCTCCATTATGTCTGCAGCATCGCATCATTTTTGTATTGAATATATTTTTTATTTTAAAAAAATAGACGTTCAGACAGATTTAGCTAGCAGATATTTGACGGTCTGTTCATCAGCGCCTTGTAAACATTCAGCAAAGGTTCTCCTTTTTTGAAGGAATAATTTCACTCTGACCCGACAAATTAGTCTGTACGTGTTTAATGATGGAACATTTCTAGGATTGTGAGGAACATTGAACCAGCAGCTGTTTGTGATATATTGTTGGGTATAACTTTTCATCATAGACAGATTAGCCTGCTCACATACAATGGCATACCCAACATCCAAGAGGACAAAACAAACTTCACAGATACTTCAGAGTTCTGCTCCTTGTTACTTGGATGCCAGTTTGACAGTTATTGTTTTAGGACAGCTTCTAATTAGTTTTCCAGTTTCCTCTTTTATATATTTAGTTTTAATATATTTAGTTTCACTGGGATTAGGCATGCCACAACTGACATAAAGAAAGATTTTTTAACACATACAACTGACTTAAAATCTAGTTAAGTTTACAACATTAAGCACAAACCAAGTCACCACCCTACCATACATCTTCATAGCAAGCTTCAACCAAATTGCCGTCTTTTTTCTTTCCTTTCAGCTTTGAGAACACTGTCCATGATAGATGAGGTGTTATCCGTGAAACACTGTGCATTGCATTCAATCAAAACTACGTATTCATATATTATATATGATGATTATAAATGAATACACATGAAATATCTTCAGCAAACGATTGAAATGCTTGCTTTACATACAAAATTATACCCTGGGTGTCTAACGGCTGTGTAAGACGATAAAGTAAGCAGCTACACAAACACAAAACACAAGCCACACTGAATGTTCTTTATACATACCTATATTACTTTTTATCTTTTTTTTCTGAAGAATAGGGCCAATTCTCTAAAGGTTGCAAAACCATCACAGCAAGTAAACACTATCCATTTCACCAACAGAAGACGCCTAACTACTGTATGTACACAAAGTGCAAGGAGGCACTTTATCATGCTTTGAAACAAACACTGCTTAGGAGGAAGTATGGACACTGAGCAATGCCATGTGCCTTCTGCAGTCCGCGATGCGGACCTGTGACCCAATGGAGAGCCCCCAGTGAGCACCCGGCGCTAACAGCTCAGATCTACCTGAAGACGGGAAAGGACTTCCCACTATTACTGCAGCTACGGAAGTGCGGACCGTGTCGCGAAAAACAGCAAGCAAAATGTATGTGGGAGCGCCGTGCCACTGGGGGACATCGGGTTGGTGTAAACGCCGTAACTTCAGGGGTGCCTGTGATAGGGACAGCACTGCCGTAATCAGCACTCTCATATGTGTCAGCAACTGCAGCTCAGTTAACAGTTCAGATCTTCAAGGCAAGGTACAATTAATCCACAAAAGAAAGAAAAAGAGAACATCTGGACTGCCAGCTCCGCCGGCAATCACGGATGCTCACACAGACGAACACGCACGCACGTGAACACACACGCTCACGGATACAGACACAGATGGGTGGTCCCGCTGGGGCATTTAGCCATTAGATTCCAAGAGAAGACGACAATTACACTGTGCCTCTGTCCTGTGTCATTTCAGGGGCTCCGGCCAGCACTCCGCTCACTGTCTCCCTGATAATTGTGTGTGGCTTATGTAGGTAAATAAATACACTGCAGCATCTGGGGGCTCCGTACGAACAGTCGTAAGCTCTTGTAGAAAGAGGCCGGCTGAGTGAACTGGTCCTTGGCTCAAATCCCTTATTAAGAACCTGATAAATAGAGAGCAGTGTGCAAATCCAGCATTCGCTGCACACTTTCTGCTTGCTGCCACCAGGGGTGCTAGAGAGCTATGTTGTGCTTTTTTTTTTTTTTTTTTTTTTTTGCTTAGACTCTTCTGACATTTGGCTTCCTTTTCGCATTCATCCTCATGTTCTCAACTGTGTGGTGTTACTGGCAACTTTCATGCGGTGTGCTTAACTACCAGAACACTTTCATTTATATTTCTCTTCATAAATTTTGTGCTTAATTATAGATTCCGTTTTTTGTGCAGATAGAAAGCATAAAATTGGAAAAAAAAGCTACTCCATTCAAGTTTCATTACGAAAAGGCAGTATGCTTGAGAGACAACCAGAGGAAAAAGATGTTCTTAGCAATTTTATACAGAGAAGCCAGAGGCTGGTAATGCACTCAAAGGGACACTATCCTCACTGTCCCTTATAAACAGTTACTGTACGGTTAGTGTGACAGAGTCTGTGGGCCTGTGTGGAAACACGTTCCATGACCACGGCCTGTGTGGCTTTTATCCACAGTGAAGCATAACGCAGGCCTTGATGTTTGGGTGTCTGCCTGGCTTGCTCGTCAGACAGATCCAAGGATAAACATTGTTTCATGACTGCTCCCACCCCATCTTGCCAAAGGTCTTTATCCCTGGCATGGGCGATTCCCCCGGTTCATTCCGCACATATACCTGCGAGGTGCTCAAATCGTATGGTAACGAGGGTGAGATCGTACGGTAATGAGGGTGAGAGTCACTTTTTCTGCAGCAGGCTGGCTAAAAATGCTAAGAAGTGCTTTTCCGGTGGCTTTCATTTTATGGTTTAATATTGTTTTGGTCCCAGTACTGAGGCGGGGGAGACAAAGAGCCACACCCCCCCTCCCCCACCCCACAAACACATACACACAGACACACAACGAACACCATCGCCCCTCCCCTCCCAATCCCGAGGGCAAATATCCCTCCTCCTCCCTAAGTGAAGCTGCAAGGTTCAGGCTTCATGATTTAGACCAGCCTCC
>JAODKN010000021.1:17995798-18006442 GCA_026774425.1 Petrocephalus zakoni
CTCCCTCCCACCCCCCAGCAGCAGACTGTGCGGTTGTGGTATTGGCCAACAGGGAGTGGTATTATACTGACTCTTTCCAAGAATTCCGAGGTCTTGTGGTTAGCGGTGAAAAAAACAGATGCTACAACAGGCTGCTTCCGAGTCTCTGCCATAGACTGAACTCCCCCCGAACCCCCCCACACCCCGGACTGCTTGGCTACATACAGAAATAATGCCATTAGCGCTTGTGTCGTGACTACGGTGCAGTTACATCAGCCCCCCCCCCCCCTTTGTCAGATGGATCTCTCACCCAAGGTGTGAGCCTGCATGCTCTGTGGTAAAATTCAGTGGTCCCTTCCCACCCCTCCAGGGGTGTGCCTTGTGCAGCTGATCGCTAGGGGGGTTGGGGTTCGTGGAGGAGGAAGGACAGCGCACTCGTCTGTCATCTTAGCATTTTGTTGTTTCTGTCCATCAGAACTGGTTGGTCGAAAACAGGTTTTAAAATATTTGAGCTTCAACAAAAATGGTTCTGTTTGCATGAGTATTACTTCTTCTTTTTATCACCGGGAAAGCTGGTAGAACTCGGCGTAAGGCAGAGCTGGGGATCTGTGTTCATTCTTATTCCAGTTTCCATGGTTCTTCCTCGACAAGCGTGTACTCTGCAGTGGAGCCGTTGGTAGCCAGAGTCACCTGCAAGCAATTATCGGGAACATCTGAGTGCTCACCCAAGCAGCCAGCCGTCCATCACCCACCAGTCAGCCATGTAATACTGAGCAGGGAAGCTGTGCCTGTCAGCCTCTGAGGCCTCGTTAATTCTGGATGCCTTAGTCAGAGGCAGTCTTTATCTCATTGAAGTGACAGAGTAACACCCAAACAGCAGAGGAACTCTTGAGCCCTCTGCAAATCATAAGGCACATCAATCAGAAAGCAGGCCTGCTGTGTCAAAGGCCTGATGTGGCATGGTTTCTCTGCACCAGAAAGGACCATATCGGCCATGGCGAAGGGGCGGAGCTCGGCGGTGCAACGAGGCGTTAGAGATCGAGCTCCAACTGACCATCGAGCGGGATCTCGACGACCTCACAGAGAAACACGGCCACTCAGACAGGCGTGGAGCGAAGCAGAGAGCCAAACAGCTGCGAGTGTGACATGCAACAGCGGCAAAGTGCAAAGTGCTTAGCTCTCTGCCTTAGATGGTAAAAAATAGAGGGATTTACTACACATGCAAGGAGGTAGTACATGCAAAGAAGTGCGATGTGAAAAAATAAAGTCAGTGCAAATATGTGCATATTAACTTTTGATATGCTGAGCGGAATGCAGGAGTGGTTCGGGAAATAGCAGCTTTTACATCCCCTTCCCCATATAAACGAGAAGAGAAGCCGGAGATGTTGCCAGGCAACCCTAATGATCCTGTCACCCTCAGCCTCCCTCGGTGACAGCCCTACCATCCAAATCCGTCCTGATGGTCACACAAGATGAAGCGCGCTGCTTGTAACCCTGCCCGAGGCGTGTGATTGGCCCCTCCCCCACCCCGGGGCCATTCACGCGCGGCGCTATAACGCCGAATCGCGGCACCTTACCGACTGTCTGCCGGGAGCGGCAGCACGCCGCAGAAAGAGACAGCTGTGGATGTTGAGCGCTGAGCGTTAAGTATGCAGCCCAAGCCCTCTGCTAAGGTGGCCCTACAAAATAGGAAGATCCTTGGCATGTAATGCTTTTTTATTAGAACAGTGGGGCTGCATTATATGATGCTTATATACAGTATCTGTCTAATGCAGCGTTTCCCATTCCTGTCCTCGGAAACCCAAACTCAGTCCATGTTTCTCCTCCCTCCGAGCTCCCTACCAGACTGTCCACAATGACGTGCTGGCAGTATGCCACCGTCAAGTCGGCTGACTAATCAGAAACCTTTCTATCCATTTATTCCTATCCTTTCATTATTAACAGTTAATAACATATCCTATGCCTTTGCTACACCAGCCAAGCTTGGTTCTTTTGGAACTACGCATTTTTTCCTGGAAAATATGTACATAATTTAAAAGGTAACTGCAACTTTAAATGGTTTTGAGTGTACGTTAAAAGCCTGTGATTTTCCAGTGATTTTTCTAGTATAGTGGTAAATAATATAAATAAACATAAATAGAATAGATAATAATAAATGACATACTTTGAGCTGCGTTAAAATACAGTAGCCTATATGAGTATTAGGTACAGAGTAGGAGAAAAGCGATCATAATGTAGTGGCACCTGACTGAACATGAACGTGACGTGATTATGTCATCAATATACAAATTAGCATATAATAATAATAATAATAACAATTATAATAATAATAATAATAATAATAATAGATACTTTATTGATCCCCGTGGGGCAATTTTTTTTCCACCTCCCTGAACCTTGCTCACCATGAGAGCAAGCTTGGCCATGAAGGGCAGCACCCAGTGAGCTGGGGGTCAAGAGCCTTGCTCAGGGTTCTCTCAGGGATATGACGTTTTCTGGGTACAGTTCAGCTTCTTCTTGTAGGAAATAGTCAGCAACACTGCTCAAGGGCCCAAGTGGGAAATTGCTCTGCCGACGCTAAGATTCAAACCAGTGACCTTCCAATCTCAGATACTGAATCCTAACTCGCTGAGTCACACGCCGTCGCCCTTGGCTGTAATGGTTACTTGGCCACTGCCTGCAATGGCCTTTTGAAATGATTACAGGACGCATGCGGAGGATTAACACACGGATCTGTGACAGCTACACGCAAGGCTACAGCGCTCTCTAGTCACTCATATTTATAAGAACAGTCAACCCCATCGGGAGTGCTGCACGCTGCCCCCTACTCTCCAATTAGCAGCCTTGAGTGTTTATGGGCGACCACAAATCTTGAAATGCTGGTTTGTGAATGTAGTGCTTACAAACACAGCTTAAATGTGTTAAAAGCCCTATTTAGTCTATCAAGGGCCTGTAAAACAGCCACAATAAAAATTTAAAAGCTCTCCTAAGTTTAGTCTTCTCTATATACAATAAAATGGACATGCCTTACCCACTACAACAAGAAAATGGCTATATAATACACAAGGGGCGTAAAAGCTGCTATTCCAAATAAAATGACTAAAAATGCAATCAGTGCATGGAAAGATGCAGAAATAGGGTATTTAAGTGGCTGCACAAGCGAGTGTACAAGGCAGGCGGGGACACGTGCACGTCGGGGAGAGCTACCTTGCACTCCTCTTCCGGGGTGGAGACGTGGGCCGCGTACACGCACTGGTTGGTGTTGTTCTCGTGGTGGTTCTTCAGGTCATCGTAGTAGGACTGTGTCTTGATCTCGATGTCCTCCGACTTCCCCTGCTGGGCATCCAAGTTTTCCAGCTCCTCCTTAGATAGGTGGTAAACAATCCCAGCTCCAAAGGAGTCGCCCACCACGTTGACCGAGGTCCGGAAGCGGTCCCTGGCAGTCGTGAGAGAGTAAAACGGTGGGGGGAGTGAAGTTTGGCCTCACAGAAGCACAGTGCTAAGTTACCCGCCACATACTGGCAACTGTGAATGTTTCCTGAAAAACTAAATCCAAGAGGGGAAACCTGTGGTTGCCTCATGTTCTGCTTGTGTTCCTCAAGAAAAAATAAATAAGTTTTCCATTTTAAACTATAACATAAATCAAAAACTGGAAACGGTATCCAAGATTTCGATGTATTATACAAATAAACTTCCACTGTCTAAACACGGTTCAAACACGTTCAGAACATGAAAACATTATTAAAACATTAATAAAAAGATAAAACATAGCTAAATAATATCGATTATTACATAAATGGCCAGGAGGCCTTTGGCTCCTGCAGTAATGTTATGGTGCTGCTGTCTGGGACATCGCCAGCGATGCATGTAGGATGTCAGGTTACACCAGTGTCTGCATGTGCAGGACCTTGCCACACGCATGCCGCTTACTCACAAGAGCCAGTCCACAGCCACCAACAGGCTGATATCCTGAGTGGGCAATCCCACGGCGGTCAGGATAAGCAGCATGGTCACCAGGCCAGCACTGGGAATACTGGCAGCCCCCACACTGGCCAAGGTAGCCGTCAGACTAAAGAGAGGAACGACAGCGGGCATCTCATTCACAATGAACTAGCAAAGTCGCCCGACTGGGCCCAAGGAACAGGGTGCTGGTGAGGGAGGACAGGGGGACTCACCTCACGGTGATGATCTGCCCCGCGTCCAGGTTGATCCCGTTCATCTGCGCAATGAAGATGGCGGCCACGGCCTCATAGAGCGCAGTGCCGTCCATGTTGATGGTGGCACCGACAGGGAGCACGAACCGAGTGACACGCTTGTCGATCCCAAGGTTCTCCTCCAGGCAGCGGAATGTAACGGGCAGAGTGCCAGCGCTGGGGGGGGGGGCATCGAACACACAGGATGGAGCATCGAACAAAACAGACACCAAGGCATACAGCTCAAAATCTGCATCTACACTTCACAGTGGGCCAATGCTGGTCTACATTATATACCAGGGGTAGGCGAGCTTATCCAGAAAGGGCCATTGTGTGTGATTAGATTAGATTAGATTAGATTACTAATTAGAGGACTGATTGGCTGAAAATTTCTCACACTGGGGTTTGAACAACTGACCTAATGGTTATCCCAGAGACCTGCATACACACCAGCCCCATGCGGATAAGACTGCCCACCCCTGTCATATACCAAATCAGTAGGGCTCAGGCATCCCGTACCTGGAGGCTGTGCCCAGGGCCGTAATCCATGCCTGGAAAATGCCCATGAAGAAGGAGTAGGGGTTTTTCCTGACGATGGCAAAGTAGATGAGCGGCAGGAAGATGCCGCCGTGGATAAGGAGGCCCACCACCACCGTCACCATGTACATGCCTAGCTGTCGAGCCACCACCTCCAGGTCATTGATGGAGATGATCTTCCCACAGATGAGGCAGGCGATACCCAGCGGAGAGTACCTTGGCAAAGGGAGAAGGGAAGGAGGATGGCTCAGTGCACTGGGACCTTCCAGCACTTTCCAAAGTAGCTGGTCATCATCATCTTGTTAAAGGACCGAAGTAGCCCATTCATATAATTCGAAAAAATGTCCTTGATGTATTCAAGCATGTTTGAAATACTCTAGCTCTACAATACAATACAGATGGGGGTTTAACACACAGTTTTTAAGCAGTTGCACTAAGCAAGTACCTGGAAAGAGCCAGCAGTGCGTATTAAGGCACAAGGCTGCCAGTGTAGATTCAGGTCTACCAGTGAAAATGGGGAAGAGGGAAGCATGCTGCGTGTCTGGATCGGTCCCCGTCCTGCCCTGCTCTGTCATTTTCCTGGTTGGCCAGCAGATGTCACTGCCCATCCCGTTTCATCAGTAATTTCCTTGCTTTAGCACCTTCTTAGTTATCCCAGGGTAGCCTTAGTGTTGCCGTACAGCAGAAAGGGCTGAGCATGTGGCTGAGAACTACGCCTCCCTACCATTGTGGGTTTGAGGCTGGCCATCCTCAGCTATGTTAGACATTCTGAGTTCTGTTCACCCCTTATTTATCTAGTGTTCATGTAATTCAGTACTGGTCCTTGTCTTGTGTTAGTTCTTAGTGATCCCTGTTTCTCCTGTGTTATTATTACCCAGTGCTTAAGTCTTTAGTGCCTGTGGACTGCTTATGACCCGTACCTGTGCTTTGCTGCCCCTAGTCCATAGTGTTTGGTTAATTGGTTACAGCTCACACCTGTCCCTTGTTCTGACCTCGCATATGCTGTAAATGTTTGTTTGTGGTCCCTCCGCCTCTCCTTTCCTGTTTTGTTAATCCTTGCTTCACCTTCCTACCTTTGCTGTGACCCCTCATGGCCCGTTTTGTTTCAGGTTGGTCTAATTCTGTCTCATTAACCCCCCCCCCCCAAGCCGCCCTGTGCATCGCCCCACCCCATGTCCCACCGTAATAGGAGAAACTGACCACATGATCATTATGACCAGCTTCATGACGATCTCGTTGAGGATGTTGAAGAAGTCCAGCATGAGCCTAGCCTTCTCCCCCATCTTCCCCATGCAGATGCCAAAGGCGATGAAGAAACCGATCAGCCCTGGAATCCACCAGCGTTAAACTTACCATTAAAACAGTTTAATTACGCCATACTTAGAATGTTGGTAAAAATAAGACCTTATGTCAATGAGAGTCAACAACTTAGTATCTATCATATCATTTGTAGTACGCAGGTTCACAAGCGATTGCTCTAAGACTAATTCAATTAGTCAGTGTATCAAAGAAAATTTATTTAATCTGAAATGAAACGTGCAATCTATCTTACTAATTGAACCACAGTGCTGGTTGTTCTCCAGAAGTTGCTCTCAACAACATTTATGCAAATTTTCCCTTTAAAACCTGGATAAGCCTGGTGATGCTGCGCATCACTGGAAGTGAATATGCTCTGACTGGGTGTTTTCAGATCCCGCCCACACACTGTGCTTCACTGGGTGTCTATGAGAGCAAGAATGTAAATTGCTGGCGTACTAAACTACCTATGGTCCACAGTGCATGTCCTCTGTCCTAAAAATCCCCATACGCCGATGCAGTATATAGTATTCCTGCATCTAAGTACTACACTATATATATATTTTTTTCTTTTTTTTTGGTAAATAAAGGCGAGAAGATTCCCAACCTAATACATTCATTCCGCTCTTGAACTGGAGAGACTTCTTAGTGACAAAGACAGGCTCTTGTGCTTTGGTGCCATTTAACAGAAACTCATCCACGGTGGAGTTTATATCATCTGGGTAGTCAGGAACCTGCTCCACCTTCATCGTGACAGTTTGGATCTGTGGAGCGAAGGAATATTGTTTTCCTGTCCATTTGGATTCTTCTTAAAAAAAGTTATTTTCCAAATATTATCTTTCAAATCATATATTGCCTAGTTAGACTTCCCTGCTTGCAGGGAAAGGAGACATACCTGCTGGAAACAAGCTTGAACCAGGTTCTCCGGGAAGAGGTTCCTGATGAGGTCAAAGAACGCGTCCAGGCTGGAGACCTCATCATTCTTATTTCCCTCCCCCAGACGTGCCCGCAACTTTGGGTTGCCAGGGTGGATGATCAACACCAGGATCACTCCCAGCACAGCAGCAATGATGGTGGTGGACATATAGTAGATCATGGCTCTGGTTCCCAGGCGTCCACTGGACTTGGCGTCCAAACCTGCCAACCCTGGAGTGACACAGGCAAGCATGGACACGTCAGCAGAGGGCGCCATCCTTCCTCTCAGACATATCAGCAGAATCTCTCACTGAACTTTTAGGTTACAGAACGGCTAAAAATAAGAGCCCATCAGTGATGGCTTGAGGCATGTCTACCCTGGACACAAAGCAATATAGCAGAATTAGCATGAAATGAATGAAATTTCGTCTGACAGCTCAGATACATGGTTGCCTCTGAGCGTTACAGCTGAGAAATAGCTGGCTGGTTCACCGCACCCGTTATTAAACTTGAGATAATGAGAGGCAGGATGAGCATCTTCAACATCCTCATGAGGATGTCCCCAGGAAAGGCGATGACCATGATGACATCGGGATGGAGGGGAGAGGCATAGCGAAGAAGCATTCCCATCACAGAGCCCAGGATCACACCTGCAACAGCCAACACAAATGCCCTTCAGCATACTGTACCATTTCCTGAAGTTTCACTGGATTAAGGAGAGGCCAACAAAATAAGAAAAGTAGACATCTCCAAATTTAATTTAGCCTGAAACAGAGGAGAAGAGGAGAAGCTCTGAGAAGTGAACTGTGCTCAATTTCTAACAAGTTTTTTCTTAATTAAGCTGTCAGTTGTCAGACTTCTTAGACAGAACAGTTGTTGTCTAAGACAAAACAGCAAAACTTCTCAGAGGAGTTAAATCAAGCAGTTATAACATGTTAGAGAGGAGAGACAGGCATCTGTAGCCCTCCATGGTCTAGGACATTTGTGCAAGTTGTTCAATTAATGACAAGTAAAGGCTTCAGTTGTACACCATATTCTAATTAGCCAGTTCAAACATCTGCGCAGCGAGATTTCCCCCGTGCCTAACCGCAGAGCTAACTTCTGTTACAAGCTGCCTCTTTTTCCTCTTGGCAATATTTCAGCTATTTCCTGTCCAAGGTAAAAAACTTTTTTCATTAGACATGGATGCAGCAAATGTTCTGCATTTGCCTGAAAAGATGGTGGCCTCTTTTAGAAGATAGAAGTCAGGCTATTGTCCGAATTCTTAGGCAGTCAATGGCTTATCCTGGTCATCTGGACTAAACACACTGAATCCCCTTTAGGGAGGTGACTTCGTCAGTACTTCACTTACACCAAACCATTCCAGTCAAAATGAAATCCTTCTTCATACATGGAATATCCTGTTTTATCTGTAATGAGCACCAATCTGCTGACATTTGCTTTTCTGTGCATATGTTGGTGAGCTCCACTTGACATGGTCATGCCTCATGATGTTTATATGGTCAACACACACATGTACATACAAAGTGTGTTTAGCCATGGGTGGGCTTGCACCATGTCGTTTCATTTGTGCAGTTGAGATGCATTCATACAACCCAGCTCTAATCCGTCGGCGACATAACAGTCAGATTAACATCTTTTCTTTTATTAGCATGATCCAATTAATGGTGATATCGTAAATGTCCCCCTAACCTCCACGGGGGCCTAATGGTCTGCAATGCCACTGAAATTAGTCTCCGTGCCACTCTGAGCATTAGTGGATGGTTACTGTTCTGCCCTGCCCTGTCAACTGGGGGATTATGTTCACAGGGGTGGTAATCGGGGTGGGGTAGTTTCCACCGAAAGAAATACACTGCATTTGTGCATTGTGGCGTGACAGCTTTTAAAGTGAACAGCCGGCACAGGTTGACATTATGTGGAAGCTGGAAGCTTTCTGTTCAAAAAAGGGCACAGAGTATGTCCCAAAGCCTAGTGGGGTTAAAAAATACAGCACATGGTTCATAAAGCAAAATTTTGTCCATCACTGCCAACTGGTGTGACTTTGCCAATGGTCTATGATTATGTGCATGTGTAAAAATGCCCTGCATTGGATTGGCATCCAGCCCAGAAAGGATCCCAGTCTTAATCCCTATGCTACCAAGAATAGGCTGCAGGCCTGACCAGAATAAGTGCTTAGAAGGAATGATGGCAGGTTCAAATGTACCAGCTACTCAAGTAAGTCTGTGTTGGTGAAGGGGTTGATACTGACCCATAACGGTCAACGTGAGCAGCAGGTTCTTGCATAGCTTCTGGCAGAGTCCCCCACCAGCGGGTGCTGGAGGTGCATCTATGGGCTCGAGGTGGCTCTCGTGCATCCTCACCTCCACCTGCTTAGGCATGGCGTTGGCACTGTGGGGAAAGGAAGGGTGGCTCAGACATATATCACTGTTCACTGACCAGTGCCCTTTTCCTTTGCTTGTTGGAAAATGTTTAACATGAATGGAAGACATCTACGCAGATAGTACATGTGCAAAACACTGTCCCACATGGCTGGTCTGGCTTTGGTTCATCCATTGCAGAAGATGACAGAAACCCTAACAGTAGGACCAAAGATGGCAAATAACCACCCCAATATTAGATGAAGAGCATAATGTCCTTGAAATGCAGTGGAGTCATAGGGGACTTTACTACAGGAGATGAGCACTTTTTAATGGCAAAATAACATTTAGAAATGCATAGGAAAAGCCACCCTGAATGAAAAGACACTACTCGAAAGTCACCCTGAGCTGGGTAAAATCTGATTTTAGTGAGAGAAGAACTTTTGAAAGTAATTTTTTAGAAACCAGATGTGGCTGTTTATTATGGACGTAGATAACGTGGCATACAGATGAATTGCTAAAAAAAACTATGGTTTAAAAAAATAAAAAACCAATGTAGGCTACAGTTCCAAATACAATGTCTGTGTTAAAAATATTAATTTTGATCAGCTGTCCCCTGCACGGCGTCCAGTGTTTTTGAGACGGGCTGTTGGTAAACACTGCAGAGGAGAATGGATAGAAAAAAGGGCCTGTAATAATCACACTGGGTAACATAATCACAATCTCTATTTTACTACACTCTTACAAGCAAAGCAACATTCAATCGAGAAAGCAAGAACAGCAAATCCCTGTAGTAATTGCGGTTACGAGTCATCATCTGCTGACCCTGGGACTTGAACTGACAACCTTCCAATCATAGGCACAAAGCCTTAAACCCACAAAGACACATACAGAACCTTCCTTTGAAACGCAGATGCACTACATGTGTATTTAGAGTAGACCACGGCCAAGTGTGTAAAACCTGTAAAATACTGTTTTAGTTTAACGCTATACCCCAGATTCTGGACAAATGTCATGTTCAGCTGTGAGCCAAATGTCCTTATTTCTAAATCTTCTCCAGCTGCAGAGTAGTAGACATCTATGAAGCATCCTCTATCAATAATTTTCACTGTGTTGTCCACTAGAGGTCGACCGATGTATCGGTTTTGCCGATTACTCGGCACCGATAGTTGATTCCCGGAAGTATCCGTTATCTGCAAAAATCCACACCGATAGTTTTTCCGGGTTGAGTCAGAGCTGAAGCGGCTGAGAACGGTCCGTTGTCCTTATACAGCGCGAGAGCCAACATAATTATGGCAAGAGCCGCCTCTATAGGCGAAAATCGCTGGAAAGCACGTGCTTTTGTTTTGACACGTGATACTGTTAGT
>JAODKN010000021.1:18014692-18030627 GCA_026774425.1 Petrocephalus zakoni
TAAAGGTTCTCCGAAGGTTCCACATAATGTGACCTTCAGAGAACCTTTAGGGAACGTTTCCTGAACGTTCCGTGTTTCCTGGGTAAGTCCACACCGTCGTTACCTCCATAGTTTGAACTATGGTTTCGGGAACCCCCTTCGTCGTAATTGCATGGTTCCGACTGCGTAGGTTTATAACAGAGTTAGCAACTATGCTTTTGGGAAACGCACCCCTGATCTACTTTGGTGAAGTGCAGTTCCCAGTGATTGTCCAGCAGGGGGAGCTCTGATGGAGATGTCCCCGATGTTAAGGACATAAGGAGCTGACTGACAGCACCCACCCTGAGTGTCTTGTCGTCGGGAGACAGGCCCTGCCATTTTATGTAACGTTTGACATTTTTATTTGGCAGATGCTTCGCTTCTAAGCAACCTTCCGGTCAGTGCTTCAGTTAAAGAGTGTATCAGGTAATTTTTAGAGGCTCAATGTGCCTGTCCAGTCAGGCGATGAACAAGAGCACTCACCCCAGTTCCAGGGACCAAAATGGGTCATTCGTTCATATTTTGTGGGCTTCCCCCTTTGCTCAGATTTCCTTTGTCTTGTGGGTGATCTCCATTACTATAAAGATCCTCTGTTCGCTAATCTGAGCAGCAATCTAACCATGGGAATCCCTACAGTGCTTTATAAAGGTTTGTCAGTGGTTACATGGCGGAGGCAGGCAGGGACGGAGCGGGTGCCTATTACTGTCTCCATTATACTTTCCTGAGGGTCCCCACCAGAGACAGGGCAGGGGGGCAGTGACCCCCCCCCACCTTGTCTCTCTCTCTCTTTTTTCATTCCTCTCTCATGGGATTCCCTCTTTCAGGTCATCTATCCCCAGAAAGATTGTATTACACGGGAAACAGGCAGGGTGACGGGGGGTGGCATTCCAGAATATGGGGGGCAGCAGATCAATGGGCAGACAGCCCTCATCCCAATCGTTGCCGTCTATCAAACACCTCCTCTCCAACTGGAAATGAGGGTAGAGGCATCGTTAGCGATTGCCAGTCTCTGACTGACAGCTCTGCCCAGCACCGTTTGATTGCTCAAGCTGAGTCCCAAAGGAGCTTGTTAACCTGGGAGAAGCCCTCCCCGCTAATGAGAGAGAAACAGCACAAACCCAGAGACAACAGGCCCACTGGCGGAAATAACGGATGAGGGGGTCAGGAGCAAGTCAGCCCACAAATGAGCATTTACACTCCCCTGAGCTGTGCTACTACGTTTATATTTTACATGATATTTTACATTTTACTTTCTTGTTATTTGTCATGAAACATCTGGCAATAGTGCTGAGAAAGTGACACAGGGTCATAAGCTGCACCTCACCAGTATGTGAAGTCTGACAAGGAGCGCTGGCTGTGGGTGGCCGTGTCTGTCCAAGCCTTCCATTCTTTTCCTCATCCGACCCTTCCTGACTGGATACAGGTTTCTTTTCTCCCCCTCCCCTGACCCCTATGACCCTGACTCCTGACCCAGCCCACAGCCATGGCCCTGCTGGGACCTGCATCTGTTTTCATTTTAATCCATCTTCTCCTGCTGCCATGCCTGCACTGAAATTGCTGCCTTCTGTTGTTGCTCTTACCAGCTCTTTTTGTAAAACTCCTGCTCCGGTGCCCATGTGCAGCAACTTTGCTCACTGCCCCACCCTCGGCCTGCCCACTGCCCCACTCACTGCCCCACCCACCACCCCTCGGCCTGCCCACTACCCCACCCACCGCCTTTCTCCTCCAACCGCCCCACTCACTGCCCCTCCCACCGCCCCACTCACTGCCCCACTAACGGCCCCGCCCACTGCCTCTCTTGCTGGCCCTCCAGCCGCTCCACTCACTGCCCCACCCACCGCCTCTCTGCCGGCCTGCCCACTGCCCCACCTACCGCATCTCCACTGGCCTACCCACTGCCTTTCTCGCTGGCCCTCCCACCGCCTATATAAAAATCAATTTAACTGAACTGAATTGAAATCTCTGAGTGTATCTACAGGTTAAACAGAATAAACGATTTTATGGCTTATGCCAAAACATGGGGGGGGGGGGGGCAATTAAACAGACTAATTCAAAATAATAGCTGCAGTCATTCCACTTCATTAACGAGGTTAAGTGGATCCAAAGTGAATCAACCAGCTGCAGTCTGTAAGTACATTCCGGAAATGGGAACATCATAAAAGCAGGTTGATTATTTAACCATTCACGATCATCACTTTCATGAGTGCATCGTGAAGATTGATAGATCATTTAATCTATTTAATTTCTATTCAGAATAAAAGCTGAAGGATAAACTTCTTGATAAGGTACTCCCAGTTCAAAAAGTAAAAAAAAAATTGGTTTTACTGTAAGACTTCCACTAATTCAAAGACACAAGGTCCTTGGACACACTGCACATTTAGAATCTGGGAACTAAATAGGTGTTAATGGTAAATACAACGTGTATCTTAACAGTTCAGCTTCAGATCTGGCCAATAAGGAATGCTGTCCGTTTCAGAACCACGAGCAGCTGGACACCGGAAGGATGCCATATTTATAACTATCCCTCCTAGTCTCCTAGACAGCAATAGTAATGTGTGTTCATAATAGCAGCAGCTCTGATCTGTGCAAGATTCACATATGACAAACACTAAGAGAAAGAGGCAATGGAAAGCTGCCAAATGCAGACTGCCATAGGAATCACCGCAGGGCGTCAGGATCTGCTGAATCCCTGTTTTTCTTTCACTGTCGGGATCTTCTGAACCATGAAAATATTTTCTCAGTTTGCCGACGTCACGGAATGACTGGAATGCCAGACAGAATGTTGACGGAATGCTACCTTCCAGCTGAATGATTCCCACTTTAAATTCTGTTTTCTTTTGCAGGTTATGGACAGTTTCGGATTAATGCTAAGGCTATTCCCCGTCACCAGCACTGAAGGGCTCATCCCACTTGTAAACCCGAAATCAGAGATTTATACTACAAAACAGAAATGATCCCCAAATCCCATTCAGAGTCATAAAGTCCACATCTGTGCTCAAATGTCTGTGTAGTCAGCCACGGGCTAACACTTAGCGTGGTGCCTTGTACGCACAAACATCACTTATAGCTTTATATTATCAGAAGAAAACTACTGCATTGCTGAACACTCCTCTTGGACTTCCTCAAACTAGTATGCGCAGGCCAGTGGCCAGCTCCCGTTTAGCAAACCCACTTCTTCTTCACCACCTTCAGAACTTCCTGTATTTAATAAACCAGACTGAGGGAATTCTGTGAATGGCTGTGCAACTGTTAAGTGGGCAGGAGTCCAGCTGTCACTTAACCAATCAGCTGCCTTTGTTTATCGTCTAAGTCACACCCCCAGATAATTCGGACAAGGCCCATACGTCTGTGGCCAAATCCTTAAAGGTGCTTACCGGTGTGGTTTGAGTCATCGGTGACAGTGGGACAGGGACACTGAATAACCTCTGACATTCATCTTGTTTTGCTCAGCTGATGTCTGGTTTTACGTCCCAACAGCATTCAGGCCTTGTTATTATATGGTTTTTAAGGGCTGCTTTACAGGTCATTGGTAAGGGCCAGCAGTCACTGAATATGATAATTTGCAAGGTCACCAGGAAGCCAGCACAGAGGTTACCTCAAAGGGGCGGGGCCAGCTTCGGTGGGATTTACTAGACTGCTAACGTCGGCTCATAAACAGATTGTTTTGGGGCACAGAGAGAACTAGGCCATTGATAACGAGGTGTCTTTGTGTGATGCCGAAAAACATCAATGATAACACTGAGAATTAAAAAAAAAAAACTGACCGTTTTGGTGAAAAAACAGACAAGGTTTGCCATTGAGCTCCCCCAGCTCAGGGAACGTCCCGGAAGACGAAGGGCCAGAGGGGCTTAGGGGGATGAGTTGTTTGCTTTTTTTTCCCCTACTTGTTTAACATCACTTCTGATGACATGCAGTCACGGTATCACTCTGTAAGAATGCGTAATGCACCGAACGCAGGGGTTCAGCTCCTCGTATCCACGTTTTATTTTTTTAATTGCTCTGGACAAGTGTGTAACCTAAGTCCATAAGGTGTGACGCTTACTGGTGTCAGGAGGTGGAGATGACAGGATTCTCCCTGAAATATCGGAACACGGCTAACGTCAGCAGAGCGTGCCCCGGAGGACGTGGCACCAGGGCCCGAGCCTGCAGACTTATCAGAGCGGCCATAATGAGACATGGCGCGGCTGTTTGCCGGAACACAACAGAGCACTGAAGGTAGGTCAGGGTGGCGGGTAATTCAGGACCAACAGAGAATGAGCATGTCCCCATTTCACCCAGCTGGGAAGGTCTCACCTTCCCACAGTTCCCATTATCCATTAACCTTTGCTTGTTGTGGCTTTGATGTAGACAGACGTGCTGAGCAACAGACGAGCAGAGAGGATGGCAGGGGGGGACTGGGGCCGGCTGTGTTTAAGGGAGTGGGGGGATGGGGGGGGTTCAGGATGGCTATGGCGTAATCCCAGCAGGACTGCTCAAACGGCATATACAACAGAAGGACAGCCGGAACACAGCGGGCTGAGGGTCATGGCGGTAACGGGCCTGAACAGCCACAGAAAATCCATACTGAAACATGCATTCTGTCTGCAGCCTGGAGATAGCTGCCAGTCACCTGCCTGTCTGTGTCAGATGCAGCAAAAGTACAGTGATGGACACACAAAGTCAAGCAGAATCCGCTGCTCCCTGTCCATGTTGCCACTTCCATCTGTGATGTCCCTGATAGACGGAGCTATAACTGCCTTAATCTCTGCCTTCCTTGGACACCTCTATAGCGAGTCAAGTTCAGAATGTCCTGTAACGATTCTGTCACTCCGATTCAGACTCCAAACTTAATAAACTCATCATAAGTCCCTTCTTCTGTATTCAATTTGTATTATTCTCTCCAAGCATAGGGCACAAAATACTTCAAATATTTCCCTGACATCTGAGGCAGGTGTTTCAGCATAAATGATGAGAGTGACACAGGAGTGAGGGAGGAAGCCGACGGCTGTCTCGGGAGACAAAGTCATGTGACCAGCATTTTTCATGTTGATGAATTCCACCTGTCCCTCATCCCCAGTAATATGTCTAAGTCAGCCAGCTTTGCTGTTTTGGTTCCTCTTAAAGATGGGGGGAAAAAAAAAATCACACTGCACACTGCAAACCCAGGGATTCAAACTGATAACCTCCTGGACAGGGCACAAGTACCAAACCCTAACATGGTGAGCCACACACCTCACAATTCCCTGAATAAAGATCCCTCTCTTTCCTCAGCTGGTGCCATGTCTGGATGTTAAAGTTAGTGGATTCCTGTTCCATTGCTTCAAAGCCAAACCATGTTGACTTTTCAAAATACAAATGTTATCAAATCACTGCTTGCCGTTTCATATCCCACCTAAAACACAATGCAGCATGATAAGCTGTTCAGTACAGGGCCACGCAGACACCCTGTCTCACTGATGCTGCAATATTGACAAAATGCCCAGCTTAACCTTTGGAGCATAGCTCATATTGACATTTTAGTTACTTATACAAAATAATTTGGCCAAAGGCACTTCAGTTTTTTAGTACAAAATCAGTTGGTTCTGCAAGTATGTTAGTATTGGCATTTAATCTTAAAAGTATTGATACTGACATTTCTAAAATAATGAAAGACGGTCTTAACATTTCAGTTTATATTTCACTAAGGCATTGATTTGTTCTTCATCTCTATGCAGCCAGCTTTCTCACAACTTTCATCATGATGTCCTCCTAAGAACTGAATCCGCACTTGTTTCTCTCACATTATTTACTTATAGGCTGAATTTCAACGATTCCCCCCGCCTCAACCTCATCTCCCTAGCAAAGACCAACAAAGCGACACCCACCCCTCTCTGGGGTACAGGGGGTTTGCCACCATCAGATGAAACCCACAGTGTGAACTGAAAGTGTTCTTTTCTGGGGGGGTGAAAGATTCCACTGCTGTCCAAACAGGAGCAGTGTTCCTACCCAACTAATTTCCCAGAAGCCATTAGGTGGCATGAAGGAAGAAACCAAGACTGACCAAAGCTATTTGTCTGTCTCTGTCCAATGAAAAACACGTACCTACAAAATTCAATTATTTCAAGAATCTGAAAATGCATTTTTCCAGACCCTACTTTACAAAATAAAACAAACAACGTGAGACACCCTTAACACCACAAATGGAATCTTTACACAGCCATCAGGGAATAGTTTCATGTTTTAAAAGGACTTACATTGATTGTCAACAAGACGCAAACTAATCTTGCTTTGTATTCGCAATTAACAATTCTTAGTTAACTAACTATCTAGCTATCAACATTATGCTGCTAAAATTGCCAATATAAAGCAATTCATACAAACAAACCTTCATTAATATAAATATTAACTAGTACAAACATAAAAACTTTAAAGTTAAATTACTTAATATCATATTATTTCAATGGTCATTAAGAAGTCAAAGGTTATCAGAAGAGTATACTACAATGGGCATATTCCACCTATACTAAAAAGTCACAAAAATTAGACATGTCATTTTCATTGGACGCGTTCTACAATATTTATGGTGATTGGTCTTTAAAACAAATTCATGCCATTGAACCCAAATCGATGTTTTCTTTCCCCAGTTTTCTGCTTGTTTTGTTCCCTCTGCCCTACAAAAAACAACAAGTAATCATGCTGGAGAATGTACAAAGTACAAGATGGGCCCCATTTCACAGAACTTTACCCAGATTTAGAGCAATCCAGCTCAATTTTACCAGATTAACTAATAAAGCCCAGATGATCAGTTACAGAGAGCTAAGACACACATACACACACAGTATGTGACCCTCGTCACTGTGGCAGTCAAGGACCCCACAGTAAAGCTGCCAGCAACTGGTTAGCTCATGTAGGTGATAAGGCCCCCCTATATGACCCCACCTCTGTAGGTGTTTTTCATAGGTCAGAGACAAGCTTGGCCGTGAAGGGCAGCAACCTCGAGGTGCACCCAGGGGGTTAAGTTTTTTGTCAGCATAATAGAATTGTGGGAAAAATACCAGATTTCAGATGCTGCAAGACTGCCAGATACTGCCATTGGTCTTTCCATCCATCATCTGTACTGTTCTATGCAAGGTCATTGGATTCCTATCCAATAAACTATAGGCGCAAGGCAGAGAATAACCCAGGATGAGACGCTAACTCATCACACACACTATTCAGCAGCCTTAACCTTAACGTTTTTGGACTGTTGGAGGACATTCCACGATGACACAGGGAGAATAGGTAAACTTCTCACACATGGAACCCACGCAGAGACTTGAGCCCCAATCCTAGAAGTGTGATGCAACACTGTTAACCACTGTGCCACCCTGTCACCCAGGCATTGCTCTATATATATATATATATATATTTTTTTTTTATTCTGTCATTAAAGTACAAATTCCTATTCCCACTGTGGCAGTGTGTGGCGCAGGGTACAGTAGCGTCCCAAACCTCGTGAGCCCCTGCCCACTTCCTGGCACCTGACCTACTCAACAGGAGTGGAGAACCTGTGGGGGAAGCTGTGCGAATTGAGTGCCTGAAACCCCATGCAGCTGCCATGTTCCTCAGCTTCATCTTCAGCCTCAGAAAGGTGGCTTCTGACTGCTGGCTGTGCCTTTCACACTGTGCTCACAAGACGTTTTTTTTTTACTCGCACTTACAAAATGTTCTTCATTATATATTTATATATACTTTCCTCTCTTTATTTCATTTTATTTCTGTTCTTGAATTTTATTCTCTTTCTTGATTCAAGGTGGCTTATTATACAAAGTTCATTTCAGCTGCTCCAGAAAAATTGATTCTTTTTCTTACTAGGAATATGTCATTTTGTTTAGTGCCAGAATGTTTTGAAGGGCTTAATTACATCTGGAAAACCAGCATACGGTGGGGATAAGCAGCATGCGTAACCCCCAGACAGCTCAGACTTAGGCAGCATCCCACAAAAAAAAAACCCTCTGAAATGCGTTAACAAACATGTCTAGCTCCAAGTTCTTGCAATGCCATGCACTCACATGTTCATCTGCCAAAGGTGACATAATTTCTAAATTGATATGTGTGGCAGACCACTAGCCATCCTATAACAATACTAAGCTGGTCTCCATGGAGATGAACCCATAATCATCACGTGTGGTTAGCGTTATAATGCTACAGATAGTACAGAACGTCTCGGCTGAGAGCATGCTTAAATGTCAGCAGCCTTCATATACCCCCCGAATATAATAAATGCATTCGCCACATACTTCTGGGACATTTTGATTGACACAATGGACCACAAGAAATAACTCAGAGGCATAAAGCAAAACACATGTGATGCATAGAGCCTCTCTCTCTTTTTTTTCCAAGGTAACTCTTGAATTTCACATGAGATATTTCATTAGGTGTCAGCCAGAGGGTATAATTGAACGGCAGCTCCCGCCTCAAATTTGATTTAAAATACTGATGAAAAACATGGTCTAAATCTAATAGCGCTTCTCCTCTGATATGCTTCTGGGTCTAAATTTAAGCCATTGTGCTGTGGGGTGTTTGCTTATTTAATTGTTTATTTTTCAGTCCCTATTTCTGTGAAGGGTTGGCGCCCCATCCTGAGTTGTTCCCTGCCTTACGCCTGTAGACTCTGGGATAGGCTCTGAAGCCCCTGCAACCCTGAGCAGGACAAGTGAGTATAGAAAATGGATGGATTGAGTTGCTATTTTTTTAACTGATTCCAGCATTGTGAAAATAAAATTTAAAAAAAAGCTGCATACTGCCAAAGCACTTTGTTTCCATGGTGAACTATTTATCTGAGAGAGAGAGACAGAGAGAGAGAGAGAGAGAGAGAGAGAGAGAGGTGAGAGAGAGAGAGACAGACAGAGTATGTATGTGTTGTGTTTGTGCAGGTGGAAGGGTGGTATAGCAGGAGAAGTGTGAGATTGGTGACTATATATAAACATACAAAGAAATCAACCAGCCACCCAACTTAGCTGGACAATTTTGTGTTTGCTCTCATTTCACCATGGATGACACACTGACAATGGGAAAGTTACACACTGACAGCTTAAATACAGCAGATAGTCTGTTATATTGGGTGATAGTCCCAAATAAGTAATGATCAAAGCTGACAATCAAATACACTCTGGGATTCACAAAATCCAATATAGTCACATGTTGTACTGGTACGACTGATACAACTATTAACTTCCTAAAGTTCAAGGCTCACTTGGCAGAAATAAGAATTCCTGTGGACAGTGTCTATGAATAAACACTGACAAGAACTTTGAAACACTTTCTTTCATATACACTGGGTGCGCGACAAATTGAATACATGTGTTTCTGCATGGACATCATCTCCAGTGTTTCCTACAATCAACGTTGCGAAATTAACATGGGCTTTTCAAGGCACGGCGTCCTTGTATGTTGGCTGTTTGCCACACCAGTCCCTCTTTGACAAGCACAGAGCATCACTGATGTTGATTGCTAAATCCAACATTTGTCTTTTTATTATAAGAGTAAACTCTGGGACCAAACCATAAACTTAAAAAGGCAATAGAAACAGAATAGATAAAAATAATATATACATCCTGTACAGGCAAAATAAGTAGGCCACTAAAACCGATGCCCTGCAGAACGCAAGAATTATGAAAAATGAATCTTAATTTAAGAGAATGAAAACAAACAAACGAGTGATAGTTGGTCTGTGTGTCCCATTTTGTTTAAATTTTATTGTCGGGCTCGGTACGGATGTAGTGTGACCGCTATCCGTGCCCGGGTACGGAACTCAGACATGACGTCAATAATGCGACTGACACACGCATGCGCACAAGTACACAATACGTAAACCGAATCCGAAAGGAAAGCTGAATATGGTAGACTGTACAGATGGCGTCATACTTTTCTCAAAACTGCGTTGGGAAAAAATAGTGTGTAAGGAGAGTTTTGGGGGGATAGGGGGAAGGGGGCATCAGTATGGATAAAATTCGTTAGGTTATATAGATTTTGAGAGGGTATGCGTTGACGAATGGGAAAAAACAGGCGAGCGCGCAAAACTATAAAACGCGTCACCATTCGTCTCCACTGTAAAAAATAAAGTTTACAACCATTTCTTCCTACTTCCTTCCATTCATATGCTCAATAAACATAAAAACTTTCTGAGCAGCTCATTATATGCTCTATTATCTGTTTAAAACAGCGTAACATAACCTCTAGATAGCCTACTGATGCTAGTTTAATTGTGTTAGCGTATCCCTCGCATAAATCACTGACTTCAAGCTAGAGAGGTCATATGGCTGACATTTTAGTATTCTATATAGTATGGTGTGTGCAGTTCTCATATTGGCTATAACAGTTTTGGCGGCGGTTCAGACATATTTAGCTCCTGGTTCTGATTCGATGGTTAGCGATACATAGCATTATAGCGATGTCTGTGCAATGATTAATAATATCTCAGCCACACCGGCACTAAAGACATGTAATACCGTACAGCTTTCATTAATGTGGCACAACTGTACCTTTTCAGTACCAGTATACCATGCGACACCATTCTGCATAAACTGAGATATTTGGTAAAATGTGATCTTCTTATTGTTGCGGCACGAATAGATAAAAATTGCTGCGTTGCATATGTGATAAATTTGTGTGTGTCACTGTGTCCAAAACGACTGCACATAATGATATTCATCATGAATTCCATTCTGCTTCCTATGGTTTCTTCAACACAAAAAAGGTCGCACGGTGATGACGAAAGCGCGCTCGGACCAGGATCGTTCGGTGTAATGTGAACGCGGACGGGGGTTCGGGGGGCGGGGTTACCATGCTTGGGCACGGTACAAGGCGACCGGGCTAAGTGTGTTTACATCCTAGGCGCCTGGAGCACAGATACACCAAATAACGGCAGTAAATCATCACAAATCAGTTTTTCTGTAACGCCCATCCTTATAAATATCCGCCTCCAGGAAAAGATACCTGGAGCAAATCTGTGTTATCTGTCGCATCTAACGTCGGTGTAACTAGTGGTGCCAGTAATGCCTGCAAGGAATATAAGAATAAATGTTTCTTTGAAATGTTAAGCTTGCTAAACTAAATCATAGTACAGATGCGGTAGGTGGACCATACTTTTCTAACTTCACATGTCTTCATAAACAGCCATAACAGCCACATAATCCATGAAAATATGAAATAAAAAAATTCCTAAATAAGTTTCTCGATAATTTTACGACTCACATTTACATCTCTGCGCGCCTCCTGCCATATATGGAATTAATTCCTTAAAGAATTAAACCATTCCAATAAGTTTAAGATCTGTTATATAGTTTTTGCAACAGATAAGACAGTTGAAAATACCACATATCACTGGTTACTCTGGTTTGCAATGCTATACTGTGTAGGTGTATATGCCCATTATATACCCATGCGCGTCAAATTGTTTGTATTAGTTGATGCACACTTACGTTCTTCCACTAAGCGGCTGCGAAAGAAAACGCGAAGTTCTGGCTGCCGTCGAGTCGCTGTTCTCGCAGCAGCCGCCGGAATGGCGTTCTGCACTTCGCAGGTCGGGCCGGGTACTGGGTTCGGGCTCGGTGTAGATGCACGCCACAGCGGCCAGGTCCGGTAGTCCGCGGAGGCTGCGAGCTGAGCAGCGCGCTGAATGGGTGATCCCTCACTCGCCGTGCGGACACTCCTCCTCCGCTTACTGCTGTGGAATGCCGCTCCTCGCCAGCCAGCGACGCTCCGGCTCCTCCCGCTTCCGACACCATCCTCACATCTCCCCCTTTATCCCCCTTCCTCTCCGTTCATCACTTCTGCTTTTTTAATACGATAGACACCTCTTTATTTCCTCATGGCAAAGCAGCAGCCAAATCAAAGAAGATATCTATTTAAATGCAGGGAAATGCCATATATCAAAATGTTTCGGTACTCCATTGAAAATATATCGCATAGTTCCAATAATTTTAATTATGGCATTTTAATTTTGGATTCGTGTGCATATCAATGATCGTCATATGCATTGCGTACGTTTTTTTATATTTAATACTTGGGATCGAAAGGAAATACATAGCATAGACTGCGCGCGAGAAATCGGGGAAAGAAAATCTAAATAGAGCTTTTTAAAATTAAATGGCATTAAATGGTCTAAATAAGGTAAACAACCATTTAACATCAAAGGTCTTTTCAGGAGTTCATTCTGAACGCACATGCCTAGTAATTAAGACAGTGACTTTTGTTTAAAAGCCTAAGATACAAAAATAGGAAGACCCTGTACTGTGGTTCAAGGGTGCTGTCCCGATGCCTTTGCTTGGTTCCCATTGCCACTGTATCAATTAGTTCATTTATTTACTTGCTTGCTTGCACGATCTGACGGTGAGGACGCGCTCGAGGAGCGTACGGACTTCATTAAACGCCATTTTCACAGAATAAAGCATCAGATTTCACACTGGCGCCCCCTGTGACAGCACCGGAGCATGCAAACCTTACAGCGTAGCCCACTGAAGCGCTGAAGTAGCCCGAGTATCTACAAACATGGTTCTACTATCTACGTATCTATGTAAAAGCCCATTTTACGCAACGCCAAAAGCATGCGAGGGAGGGGGGAGGGGTCACCTTATCCGGAATAAGAACTATTAACTCCCCTCGCCGTCCATAGTTCTTAGCTTCATATGCGTTCACGCGTTAGTTGTAGGGGATCCTTAAGTATGACCTGTTTTCATGTAGAGGACCCTGATTTAAAGAAGGCTGAAAACCCCTGCCCCGAAACCACTGTAAGAATACACAGTAATTAACTTCGTTCAAACTACGTATATGTGTTGAGTTACACATTGCCATGATGTACTCTTTTTAAAGCAGCCAGGTTTTATAAAAGGCAGCACAGGGGACTCAGTGGTTAGCACTGTAATCTCACACCACCAGAGCTTTGGTTTCTTCTCCCAGCTCTGTGTGGCTGTGGAGTGTGCACGTCCTCTCTGCATATGTGCAGGTCTTCTCCACGTTTTTCTCTTGTAGTCCAAAAACATGTAGTTAAATGAATCTGTGCATCTTTGCTGAGTGTACACCATGCTGTAAACTTGCATTCTGTCCAGGAGGTTCCCTGCCCCATATGGTGTGCCTCCTTGCAAGGCCACTGGCTTCCTATGATCTGGGAATGGTTATGGAAGACAGGTGGGTGCTCTATAAATAGAGATGGATGGTGAATTCTTGCTAAATAAGTGATTTTTTTCACCTCCCAACCATGGATTCTGCCGTTGTTTATCAGACATAAAATTTGCTACTGCCCAGCAAATGTTGGCTGCATTACATTTCTTGGGAAAGAACACTCTTGTTTTATTCAGCGCTGACTTGCTTTTTTTTGTTCTTCATGCAAAAGCAAGAAGTATGCCTCATTATTTTTACTCATATTTTGTTCAATACGTTTCAGAACGGTGGTACTCTGCCTCGAGTACCTTAGGGAATATACGGGACATTCTGGAATGTTTTGGAGTGTTTTCGGAATTATGTTTTTTCACTGTGTGAAGATTTCCATTGGACACTCTGAAGTTAGAATGTGGCACCAGAGTCACAATAAGGTCAAGTCTAGGGCCTGTCCTGATGCTATGTGTAGATTGTATGCAGAGGTTAGACAACTCTGCCAAGAGGGGACCAAGGCACCCTAGGTAAGACCTAACATTCCACAAAGTGCCAGGTTTCAAGGAAATCAAAAGCTTAATGAAACTGAAGGGGATTTTATTGTTGAACACCAAACACACGTAGAACTGTAAACAAGAGACCCACAAGAAACTAACATGTACAATGACCGACAAAGGAATAGGGCAATGTCAGGCACACATATACTGATAATGAGGGTTAGAAGTGGGACAGGTGTGAGCCATTGACACATAACCGAGAACAAAGAACTACAGGTAGCAGGGAACAAGTGAGGGTAATCAGGAACAAGAGGAGGAGGAGGAGAAAATGAGATGGCCAGCAGCACCTACTGGCTAAACAGGAACATAACTGACTTGACAGGGACAGACGCTGCCAGATTGTTTTTGTCAAGAAAATGGAAATAGTTTTACCTAATAGTTCCTCCTGGTCCATCCAGATCAAGATTTGTTTGAAGAGGAAAGGCATTACATAAATGGCCTTCTATCACTCCAGACTACAAACAACAGACAAAATGCTTAGTGTGTATCATGTGAGTACAGATATTTCAGTTGATGCCAAAATATTTTTAGATCGATCTCACAGAATGATATAACAAAGATACATGCACTGGTAGGCAGGCCCACGGTACAGGCAGCCCCACGGTTACAACGGTTATAATTTGAATAATGATTTGAAATATAATGGCGCACAATTTTAAGTAATTATTAGTTTCGGGGGGATATGGTTAAACTTCAACCATTCTGCTACTCAAACCTAGTCAGAGAGCTTGAAAAACAACATAGACCATATTGGTTATGTGTCAGCTATTAATGGCATCCCAACTGGTCCTCTCTTTCCCAGTGCGTAGACCTGATATGGGATTACCCACATGTGTTCCAACTGCCAAGTGTGATTTCCTTTACCAGGCTCAAAGCCAAAAATAATGTACGACTCCTTTGCACAAGCATTTTCCTATTGCGGTGCCCAAAATCACTTGATTTTAAAGGAAGCGAAATAGAAATGCTGGCGTGTAAAAGCAGGGGAAAAGGTTCTCTCTCCACGGGGAGTGTGGGTGAGTTGGCAGATGGCCTCCTTGATGACAAAGGCTTCACTTGGAAGTCCAAGGGAGACGGTTGACAGTTCTTCACAGCATGGACATGTGTGACCATGGGTTCAAGATTATGGCCACTGTTGATTCCCCCAGCCCTAGAGAGGTGCCCTACCATATCACATATATGATATGTTCATGCAGTGGAGGAAGTTTCCATTTAGGAACTGGTCTGGACCACCTTAACCATTTTGCCTCTCCTATACTAGTGAAGCTCAATGTCACACAAAGGGTACCTTGTCGTAACGACCGGAGGAGGTTGCATTGTTCCCTGGGGGCTTGTGTTCAATACTTTTTGTGGCGCTAGTAACGGATTTTACAATTTTATTTACACTCATGTCTTTAATGTGCTTGGGGGAGGAGGGGGAGGCAAGCAGTGGCTAATTGCCTAAAAATAGGCTCGACGTGAAAATTGAGCAGATCGAAGAGGTTGCAGTGCCTCTGGCTGTGGTAGGGCAATTATGGAGGCAGCTTACTACTCATATTAGCACATGGGCTGGGTCTCCTGGGTCAGGCAGAGGGGTCAGAGGGTTTGAGAAGATGCAGCTAGGCATATGAACAGAGGCACCATCTTCTATTATCTGACTAAAAAGGAGACAGAACAAAGGCCCACCGTGTTTCGGGGGCTTCGGGGAGGGAGGCAGAAGGGACTCAGCACTGCTGACCACCCACGGAAATTCCCACGTGAGAAATCAAGGTCTAAAATTCATGAAACGCTCTGCAGGCAGAGCGGAGCCAGGAACACACAATGCGATAAATAATGCTGTCATCCCAGCCCATGTGACCTCGCATGTGTGAACGCCTGTGAGCCTGTTTCATTCCTTATTTATGAATGCAGCAAATCAGTGAACTGGGGTCACTTGGGGGTGGTGGGGGAACATGAATAATGACTGGATGAGCAAACTCCCACCTCAAGGTTTAGCAGAAAAGATGAGAGTAACAACGAGAGAACGAGACACCTGCAAAGTGAAGTGAAAATTAGAAAGTGGCAGCTCTCCCATGGGCGTTCGCTTGCGTGGGAATTACATGGTGGTTCTCTGTTTGTCTCCATCTTACCCAAGATGGACACCATCTTTAAAGTAAGCATAATCTCAAGTGTACACTCACCGGCCACTTTGTTAGGTAAACCTTGCTAGTACCGGGTCGGACCCCCTTTTGCCTTCAGAACTGCCTTAATCCTTCATGGCATAGATTCAACAAGGTACTGGAAACATTCCTCAGA
>JAODKN010000021.1:18030727-18045579 GCA_026774425.1 Petrocephalus zakoni
TCTGGCACCAACAACCATGCCACGTTCAAAGTCACTTAAATCACCTTTCTTCCCCATTCTGAAGCTCGGTTTGAACTACAGTGGTTCATCTTGACCATGTCAACATGCCTAAATGCATTGAGTTGCCACCATGTGATTGGCTGATAATTTGGCAGTAATTTGCATCAATGAGCAGTTGGACAGGTGTGCCTAATAAAGTGGCCGGTGAGTGTATATCCTCTTGTTCGTTGCAGGACACCACTCAATGATGGTAACATTAGTATTGCAGTAGTGTTCAATTGTAAGCCATGAATGGAACCTACGATGGCATGTGAGCACAATTTCGAGCTGAGGCCTGGTAACCTTCTGCCTTTCCCTAGCAGACGATGGGGCCCTCTTGCAGCATTTCACAAGCCATCGTGGCACCACTGCAGTGGATGAGATCTGACAGGTGGTGGAGCTCAGCAAAAGTGCGGGTAGAGAACTGAAGGCACTTTTGATAAACACTCATACTGACAGGGCAGGTGAGACTGGTCTCCATCTGTTCCCACCGCAGTTGTCCAAAGAGAAGTGTCAGTCACTAATCAATAGGAAACTCAACCCAACATTCAGGGAGCAATTGGGGGCGGGCGGGGGGGCTCTGTCAGAGTAGGGTGAGCCACTTAATCTTCGTTTTCTTGGTCATATAGTATATTACCCCCTCCCAGGAGCCTGGACCTGCACAAAGGCTGAGGGTTTGGTTTCTTTGCCTTTGATGATTGTCTCACCGTATAATTATCCCCACAATCCCCATCAATAATAAGTTCTCCATTCCCAGATGATCCTGCAAAGCCAACTTGCTGGTGCCAGATTTGTTGATTTGTTTGTTCTTAGTGAATGGAGGAACGCTCGCACTGTTTTGCAATGTCCACACCCTCCCAAATGAACACACCAATCAAACTCCTCGCACTCGAGCTGCTCCAAGTGCATCTTCCCTTTGGTGAGTCACTTTAGGCTGGGGTGCCTCAGACATGCACAGTTACCTTCCTGGCGTGAGGCCTTTGTCACCCAGATCCCTGTCTTCCCACATCAATGGAATAATCACAAGAAAATGCTGCCCTTATTGTCATTGTGCTTCTACAAAGCTGTGAACTGCTGCTGTTTGATATTTCCATCTAGTGGTCAAGAGTGAGCTTAGCAGATTCTCCTTTTCAGCATGAACATGCCCCATCCTTTTCAGGAAACATATTTAGTGTACAGTGAGAAATTCATTATACTTACCAAGGGTGTGAAGTAATCCTGCCTGGATAAAAATTAAACATCTAGTCAAAGTAAAACTAGTCTGAATTACTGAAAAAGCTTAAGAACAACTAAGGGCATTTACTGTACAAAATGCAGATCTGAGATTCTCTGAAATGCCCAGTATTCTCAGTTTGGAAGGAATTCATGTTTACATTAATTTTGTTAGCAGATACCACTGGCCAAAGTGAGCATATATCACATTGAACGTGTATCTGCATTGGATATCTTTGACACTTTTATCTACATGTAAAGCACCTATTAGTAACTCAGCTGAAAGCAGGCTCTCCTTGTCCTTCTCATGGTGTGAGGGCCCGCTGATGTTGTTCACATCTTCATTGTATGGGTTTTGTATGTTGTCGGAGTCTCGGCCTGGCCTCCTAAGACATCCGGAGGCTGCTTTTCTATCTCAGCTGACTCCTTCTACCATATCGCCCCAGCCTTCGAAGCACAGAGTGACATGAGCACGACCTCTGCTTCCTGAGCTGGCCCCTTCTCAGACTTCTAAAAATTTGAGCTGAACATTAATAATTAAAGAAAAAACAAATCATCGGGTACTTTGCCCCCCCTGTCCCAGAATAACCGCGAGCTAGCCTGCCATTTTTGATCCGCTAGAAGAAAGTGAGACAAAGCACAGGAGAAACGTGCACACCAAACATGTGCATACCAACGTGCACACCAAACAAGTGCAGAAGAAGAGCTGGGGCTCGAATCCCCGTGTCGGTGTGACGCCACAGTGCTAGGTACTTCGCTGCCCTACTAGACACTGCAGATACATAAGTGACTCATTTCCAGCTCACCTCACACTACTAAATGTTCATCATTTAACTTGGGCTAGAACAATATTCTGTGTGAAAAAAATCCTTTTACATCCATTTTTTTTCAGTTAATTAAAAATAAAATAAAATAACGTGCTGTGGACCTCACTTACTGTACTCACCATTTTAAAGACAGACACTGCTCAGGAAAATAACATGTAGTGTGTCTGACATGCTTGTGCTTGATGACCATGTCCTGCATTAGACTCCAGTAGAGTAATTATGCTTTCCAGACTCAACCCTTCCACTGTTTTAAACCCTTATTTAATTCAAATCTCATGATTTTTCACACAGTTTCTTTTTACAATATTTACAAGCCCGTTTTAGATATACTGGACTGTATTATTCAGATATATGTACATTGTGGCGTATGCTAATGAGACAGAAGGTTGAGACCCAGCCCTCCAATCAGTCATGAGTCACGAGCACCCAGTGAGAAGATCAGTTACCCCACCTGCTGCTTGTTAAGCCAGGGCACCAGGGTCCAGTGCTACTGTTTAACTCAGCGAGCCCCGGCTTGTTTTCAGGACAGAGAGGGGAACAGTAAGGAGCTCTACTTCATGTTCTTCTGGATCCAGTCCTTGAAGCTGGAAATGCGGGTGTAGACAGTGTAGAGCTCCGGGCTGCAGGCACGCCGGTCGTACCCGAAGCTCACCAGCCCCAGCAGGGTCCAAACGCGGCGGGTCTCGTCGAGGCCCTCGGCCTCGTCGGGGGCGGGCAGGATGACGATGCCCCCGGTGTCGGCGGGGCAGATGTCGGAGAGGGCGCGTGGGTGCTGCCGCCCGCACAGCATGTTGTCCGTCACGCCGATGGCGGCGCCGTGCTGCGCAAACTGCCGCTCGCACGCCACCACGTCGGCGAGCTCCACCAGGCCAGCCCGGGCCGTGCCCTCCGCCTCTGGGCCGGCCGCTCCTGGCAGGATGGGCCAGCCGATGACGTAGGCCTGCCGTGGGGGCGGCTGGCTACCCCCCGTGTCGGGCAGACAGACGGGCAGCACGCGTTCGCCCACCCGCGCCTTATCCAGCAGCTTCAGCACCGCCAGGTCTGAGTCCAGCACCAGCGGGTCGTAGTTGGGGTGGACCAGGACAGCAGACACCTACACACACAGAAATGCAATACGCTATGTGTGTGTGTGTGTGGGGGGGGATACAGCGGCTCCCGCCCCCTCACGAGATCCCTGACTGGCTCTGCAAACTCTTTCTTTCACAATCATTTTTGCATGTGGCGCTTTTATTTTACAGCCAAACCCCAGGCTGGAGAGCAGGATGGGAGTACATTTCATAATGAAAAAAGCCTTTGATGAAAAGGAATGCATAATTTATTAAGTCCCCTCTTTAATTGTAGGGTTTCATATTATCAGGCTAGACGGAGGCCTGCCAAATGTGTTCTGCTGGATTATTGGCTGTCCCCATCTTGCCCCAGCTGGTGTTTCCACCAACATCCACCTTTAAGTATTAATCACATCTTACTGCAATTAAAAAAATCTTAGACTCTAAGGCACGTTTTGTACCATTTTGTTGTGCATCCATTGCTATGCTGCATTTTACTTCAGAATGACACACACTGTGTTATGCTGCTTCACAACAGTTTACCCCCAGATCATGTGTGCTGAGACCCCGGTAACATGCCAGCCAATCAGATCTTGTGTAATAGCAGCGTGACCCAGCCCCATTTTGGCCAAGCCCCTCCTACCCGTAGGTGCTGCAGGCTCTTGGTCTCCGTCAGCTCGCTCCTGTAGTGCTTCCCCATCACCACCTTGATGTCGGCAGCTCTGATTGGCTGTGCCTTCCCCAGCTCTGTCACGCAGTGGGCAGCCACCACCACGCTGCGCTGGTTCACCAGGGCGCCGCTGCACACCAGCTGCCAGCCTCCCGCCCCGCTCTCCTCCTCCTCCTTAGCCGCCGTGGCTGTCTCCAGAGACGCCTTCCCTCCCAGAGCCTCCTTCCCCAGGCCAGCCGCCAGGCTCTCCTTCTTGGCGATCCTGGAGGCGATGCCTTCGCTGGAGCGCCTGTAGATGGCGGCGTGCCAGGGCCAGCGCGTGTCGGCTGGCCTGCGTGCGCTGAAGAGGCTCAGCTTCCCACACACTGCAGGCGGACAGTGAACCACAGTGAGCTGCACAGGCACATGACTAAAGCCATATTACTCTCATAGGCGACTCTGGGTTTTGCTCGCTGAGCGTGCAGATGAGGCAGCCCTAAAGCCATATTACTCTCATAGGCGACTCTGGGTTTTACTCGCTGAGCGTGCAGGTGAGGCAGCCCTAAAGCCATGTTACTCTCATAGGCAACTCTGGGCTTCGCTCGCTGAGCGTGCAGGTGAGGCAGCCCAACCAGGCATTCAGTCAGATTAATACATCTGTAAAACTTACAATAAATTATTAGACATTGAAATGACTAACACAAATTTTCAAAAAATTACTTATACAATTTTTTTATTGAACTTAATATGTTCAAATTGGATTTTCATCTGACCAACAGGGGGTGTAATTTCACCCTTTTTATACCTAAAGGCCTGATAATATTTGATAAATGTATGCTTAATAAAGATTTATCTATTATAATGTTCTGTTTTGGTCATTTTATATATAAATTAATTTCTGATATACTACTCCATAATATATATGTAATATATTCCGTAGTGTTAGTTATGTTTTCATCACCAGAGTCCATGATGCTTTATAATGATAATGGGTACTGTGCAGGAAATGCATGGACTATTTCTGAGTAGCTGTCTGTTCCAGTGTTTCTGCTGCCCTCACCTGGTGAGCAGGAGACATGACGCCCACTCCACTTGCCAGTCTTTAGACATGTGCGGTGAGAGCTGCCGGAGTGGTGGTAGAAGGGGGAGACACACTGGTACTCTATGCGAGTGTACAGGTGGTGGTACCCCTGGGGAAGCTCCGCCAGGACCGGGGGGCCCTTTGTTGGGACAACTGGGTCATACACCTTCCCAACAGTGGAGGATGAGTAGAACTTTTGGACCGGGCTTAACCTGTGGTGGCGGGGCGGGGTGGCAGAGGGGGGACATGCCGAAGAGGGACACTTATGAATCTGAGCGTTGGCATCTGCAAAATTGTGCAACAGCCCCCAGCCTGACTGCGCACGCAGGGCCTGTGGTGTTTAGAGAGGCCCGACATGAGTCATCAGCCGTGCCCCCACCCCAAAACAAAGCAAAAAAAACTGTTGTTTTAGGAAAAAGTTTACAGACCCTGCCCTAGATTTTCTGTGCTTGCCGTATTAAAGACAGACGCTGTTTAGGCAAATAATGTACACTGTGTCTGACGTTTTTGCGCGTGATGTCCATGTCCTGGGAGGCATGGGGGGGCGGGGGGGGGTCTCCAGTAGAGTAATTATGCTTTCCAGACTCAACCAAAGACTCACCCTCCCACTGTTTTAAACCCTGATTTAATTCAAATCTCATGATTTTTCACAGTTTCTTTTTACGATAAGCCCGTTTTAGATAAATCTGAATAATACAGTCCAGTATATGTACATTCTGGCATATGCTAATGGGACAGAAGGTCCAGACCCAGCCCTCCAATCAGTCATGAGTCACGAGCAGCCAGTGAGGGTGCGCAGGCAGGAAGGAAGAGGAGGCAAACCTGGATGGGGCCTGGGGGGGCAATGCCTTCTGTCTCACCAGGTCTGACACTTTGGGCTCCCGACAGGCTGAGGAGACATGGGGCATAGAGCTGCTTACTGACTGCCAGCTATTCAGAGGGCATGGCATGATTTTATTAATGTTATTTGTATTATTGATAGCAATGATAATGTCTGGCAGTGTGTGATTACGAGGGGCTGGCCGGTAAGGGTCGCAGGGCCTACCACGGATACACAGGGGCTGCTTCCCACTCCAGGACCCGTCTGCCTGGCATGTCCTCTGTGCTGAGCCACTCAGGGCGTACGAGTTGTTACAGAAGTACTCCACGGTGTCGGGGGTGCCACCCAAACCCAGCACCAGCTGTTGGTACCCGTTCAGGAGCCGGGGGGGAAGACTGCAGTGGTGCCGCTCAGATTCTGTGCAGGGAGATGATAGGAAGACAGGGGGGACAAATAGACAGGCAGGGAGTCAGACAGACAGACAAGCAAGCAAGTAGTCAGACAGGTAGAGAGACAAGCAAGCAAAGACGCAGACAGGCAGACAGGTAGAGAGACAAACAGGCAGGCAGAGAGACAAACAAGCAAACAGGCAGACAGACACACAGGCAGGCCGATATACAGGCAGAGTGACAAAGAAGCAGGCAGTCAGATGGACAGACAGAACAACAGACAGGGAATGCCATCAGAGAAAAAATGTGCCTAATGAAATTTGTCTCTAGCCCTACAGTTTTTGGGTTTCATTCCAGCATGTTTCCCAGGCTTAATTATTCAATAGCGGGCTTAACCGGTAATTAGCAATAGCCACAATTTCTGCTAATGAATTACCCTCTAAACTGCAGCTCTGAATCACATTTTCCAAAATGTACAGGAAAGCTGCCATTATCCAAAGCACTGTGTCACTGCACTATGAAAATGACATAGCAGTTTAGGCAGTAAGTGATGGCGTGCAGGGCTTTGCAGTCTATCGCACTCCCGCCAAAGGAATGCGTGCACTGCCGCCCGTCACCAGGGCAAAGCGGGGAGGTTTTACACTTACCGCTGACGCTCAGGTTGTCAGTTTCAGTCTCCTTCCCCCGGTCTCTCCCGTCGGCCCTTTCCGTGCTGACGGTGGTGTTTTTACTGAAGCTCTCCTTGGTTCCATCTTTATCTTTACGGCCAGCTGTGGTCGGGATTTTATCTTTGCCCTTACCTAACCCTTTCTCTGTGCTGTGCTCTTTGTCTTGTTCTTTATCTATATCTTTTACTGGAAAAAATTAAGCACAAAAGCCTGTGACATGCTAACTGCAAGAAGGGTCGTTAAAGGACACATTCTATGCATCAGTTGATATCTATCAGAACTGATACTGAAGTGCATACATATTATACATCAGACATATATAAAAACTTCTACAGAACCTTCTTATAACCATACATTTAATTCAATTTAACAACACAGAATGAGTCCAGCTCCTCTCTATTGCCCTCTAGTGATGAAGTTTGGACCAGGCGCATATACTAATTAGTGTTAGGCGCACACAGTTTGGAACTAATTATTACTTCCGGTAGCTTGCAAATTCACAGCAGTAAATCTGTAAATAAGCAAGTTGCTGTATTTATGACATGCTGTTGCTCATGTTTACAAATGCCACCGATACTGCAGAGTGGGTCGTTACGGTACATTTTTCCATGTCATGTTTCCTTCCCCAGTCATTATTATTACCAGTGAGCAGGAAGCTTAGATGGCCTGGCTCTCCCTTGTCCATGTCTGCCCCCCCTCCCCATAGAACCTCCCGGTCCCCATCACGGCCGTTTGGCTCCCTTTGGCACACCCAGAAGGTGATAAAACGGAAATGGGTTGGCTGATGGTACTGAGGCGGCAGCTAGCCTTAGTACTGACAGCCTGTTAGTGCCCAGAAGCCCCCAGTCCCTGGCCCCAAGGTTAATACCTTCAAACTTACCCTGAAATATTTAAAGCCGAATGGCAAACGAATATTATTAAAGCAGATGCAGAACTGTCTTCCTTAAAGTTAACAGACAAACACAAATAAAAAACTGAACCAAACCCAATAGCTGCGTCACCATACAAATGACCAGACCAGGAAAAAGTGAACTAAAAGTTAGATAAAAAAATGAAAGCAAGACACAGATAAAAATGGGAATAATGGTCTGGAAAAAAAGCCTGTTAGAGGTACTCATGCTGAGCGGAGCAGACGGGTCTCGACAGGAGCTGACAGATGATGGCCAAGCAGCATGTGTGTGTGTGTGTGTGCATGGACTCACCTTTGACACAGACCGGTGCTGGTCCACTCCAGGTGCTGTTAGGAAGGCAGGAGCTCTGTGACTGTCCCTTTAGCATATAGGGCTCGTGGCATTGGTACTGCACGGCGATGAGCATGTCCTCTGGGCCATACACCAGGAAGTAGTGCCCGTTGTTGGGCCTCTCGGGGGTAGGACAGCTCTTTTTCTCCATGAGCACTGATAAAGGAAGTTTAGTATGATGTCAGAACATTATCATGACTCGCCATTGCTGACTCCCCAGAGGTCATTTTGTAGTACTGACAAGTCGCTGAATAATTGCACCACCTGACCTCCTTACATCGTAGACCCTGCAGGTTGTGTCTGTCCAAACAAGGGGTCTTGAATAGCCATGTGGGAGGGTCCTATCCAGTACAGGAAGTGAAGCCCAGCAAGGAACAGCAGGTGGACATAAGGCCTTCACACTGCCTCACCGGCCTCTTACCGCATTTGGGAGCAGGGGCACTCCAGGTGCCGTCCAGGCGGCAGGTGGTGGTGTGGGCACCCTGCAGCATGAACCCAGGGTTGCAGCGAAAGGTGACACGTGCCCCAAAGTATAGGTGAAGACCCTCCATGGTTCCATGGGCTGGCGGGGGGGGCTTGCTGCACAGCATAACTGCACAGTTACACAAACCCAGACAGGCTCAGTACACCATGGGTGTCTGCATTACGGTTACACAAACCCAAACAGGCTCAGTACACCATGGGGGTCTACATTATGCTCACACAAACCCAGACAGGCTCAGTACACCATGGAGGGTCTACATTACGGTCACACAAACCCAGACAGGCTCAGGACACCATGGGGGTCTACATTACAGTCACACCAACCCATACAAGTTCATTAAACCATTTCACTACAGAGAGGCAGGGTACACTGAAACATCACACAAACAACGACAGGTTTATTACACCACAGGGTGCAAGGTACCATGAAACATCACAGAAACACTAACAGAGGAGCAGGGTGCACTGAAACACCATATAAATACCAAAACTGACATGCACCATGCAGGGGGCCTCTTAGATTCAGATCTACATCCAAACATACATGCATCATCATTTCACCTCTACCTCACCTTCAGGACCTGAACCTGCTGTACCTTTTATTTGCAGTTCACTGTGAAGCTGAACTAGTACAACTTCTGCTCGGTCTGCTCAGTACAGACAGCTCGAAGAGAGCTCACACATCTTCCCACCAATCACCTCACTGGATCACCGGATCCCACTAATCAGCCACTGAACCTGGCAGCTTCAAGTCTCATCAAGACCAAGAGCCCAATTTGCAAAAAAAAAATGTCAAATGGGGCATTTTATATTTTAATAATCCCAGGAGAGTTGGAACTGAGGAGGAAAAGCTGCGCTAGTCTTTTGGATCCATTATGAAGCATCTCAGCTACTTGGAGAAAAGTGTTAACACTTTGCTGGGGCAGAAGATCAGCCGGCCTGCATTATGAATGTCTGTGGGATTTATATTTAACGGATGTCTTTTATATCTGGAGTCATTCTGGAGTCAGTGAACTTGTGAATGGAAAACTGTGTGTGTGTGTGTGTGTGTATGTGTGTGTACAGGTTTTGCTATACTTCTGTGGCTCAAAGGACCTCAAATGTGACTAGTGAGGTCAGTTTTTGGTACTTAATACTTCAGACTTCATTTTATAAAAATCTGTGAATGGAATCAAAAATGTAAGATAAAAAAAAGTCCTGTATTTCGTTCGGTTACTTCTGGTTAAGGTTAGAACTGGGTAGTGGTTAAGGATGTTGTGATTGGGATTAGGGTTTTTCTTATGTAAATGATCGGATGATCCTTACTAAGATTACAAGTGAGGAGGAATACAAATCAAATGTGTGTGTGTTTTACTGTTTAGCTTGTTGAGACATTTTTCAGGTCCCCACAATATAAACGTCAATTTTATAAAAAAGCAACCAAAAACGTAAAAATGGCAGCAGTCTCATATTTTGTTTGGTTACTTATGGTTAAGGTTAGGTCTATAACAGTCTCATATATATATATATATATATATATATATATATAAAAAACCCAGACAGGCTCAGTAAAAATACACACGCACACACATCAGGAACATCATCCCAACAAAGTTATATTTTTAAAATATGCTATGCTTTTATAGGTTCCAGATGTTGACACAGTCTATTGGATTACATAACACTCTCTGGGGCATGAATTTAAAATTCTAGAAAAAACAAATAATCAAACAAAGTCTTATATATTTAATATTTAACATATTTAACAACATTTCAAACCAAAAGGCAAAATTTGTTTTGTAAATCCAAAATATTTCCAGAGGTATGCGTTTGAATAGCTCTGGTTAATTATAAAGCTGATTTTTTCTTTTGAACAAGTTTTACATTCATTTGTGTTATTGTTTGTAGCATGGGATTAATTCTACTAAATACATTTCAAAGAGAGTTTCCCAACAGGGTGGAAAATCAGTCAGGCCCTAACGAAACCCAGAATTTAGCACTTTGCTCTTGCAGGATTCCTGTCCTCAACATCCAAGTACGTAAACAGCCAGCTGTGTTTCCCTTTAACTGTATGATTACTCTTTGCCCTTAGCAGGCCTATTAGAAAACATATGCCGGACAGCAGGAGCATCATGTTTCCCAAACTCGAGGCCAAATCACAGGTTCAGTCTGCTCCAGGTACAGAAAAAACACTGGAAAAGGCAATATAACAGCTTGCACTAAGGAGTGCCTCAGCAGTGATGCCCCCTACTGGTGTCTAAGCTGTGTGCTAGGGTTGGAATGTTAATTACGGAAAAATAATCATTGGACTGATTCTCCTCAGTAATAAATTTTAAAGGGCACTCGTTAGCTTTTAACTGTGCACTGGAAATAGCCTTTTAAAAGATTTCAGACAGATCATTAAATCATTTTTCAAATGCTGCTTTCAAGGAAAATACTTTTCCTGAAAAGCGGCCATTATAGACTATAGGAAATGCCCATAGCTTTTCAAGGCATGTTTAAAAAATAAACCCTACCTATGTATTTAGTTGTCACATGTATTTGACTTTACAGTGATTTTGAGTAGATGTCAATAAAAAATCCTTCAAAAAATACTTTTTTTAACCGTAACACACAAAAATGCCAAGATGCAGATATGATAAATGTAGAGTAAAATTTTCACTGTGAGGCTCCAATATATGGGGGATAAGTTAGAATCAGATGGGTTGTTTTGGTACGTTATCCTAAAAATTTGAGTCTTGAAAATAGGTCTAACTGAGTTACTATTTAACAGGAGTGAAGGGCATGTGTTTGAAATCAAAGGCCTGTTTAAAAGAGAGAAAAAGTGTGTCTGAAAGAAGCTGTGCAAAAATGACAATACACAGGTATTCAGCACTTCATCTGGAAAAGCTTAGCTTTAGGTTTTATACGGCTACTTTTTTAAGGGGAGGACTTTCTGGGACTAGACCTAGCAACCTTCTGTTGGGGTCCTCATATGATGAGCTGCAGACCTGTCAACAGTCAGCAGGGCTGATCCTGAGCCTCACAGACGGCCTTCCACTGAAAGAGTCAGCTGGTTATTTATGCCAGGTCACGTGACATCGCCTTCAAACTTCACTGCTAGATAAGAGCAGAAACACAGTGCTTCTATTGAGCATGCTTTCACCCTTGTAAACTTACCATCTAGTGATACCGATTCTTTTTGGAATAGATACTTTAGGTTATGTGTGCTTTCCTTATTAGACTCTTAAGAATTCAAGTTAGGCCTATCTGGAAAGACGTACAGAGTATGCATCTGGTCGATTCACTAAACTTAACTACTTAGAGCAACTAAACTCAACTGAATTCTGTTGAGGTTCAGATAATGTATGGGAGTCACATGCATGACACTGTCTGGGCCACATAAACAGAACTAATCCCATAATCCAAATGACTTTCATGAATGCGTTAAGACAGATCTGTTTTTAAGCGAGTCTGCTTTTATAAGAAACTCCTGGCTTCCATTGACATGGTTTGTCAGAGACTCATGGGCCATTTTTTGGAGATGGGAGGGGGGTGCAATTAAGTACAGTTGAAGAATGTCCAAGCCTTTCATTTCGGGCACATGCAGGCCAGCCACAGCCAGAACAGCTGACGAGCCAGGGCCCGGACGGAGCACGCCAAGGGCACGGCGTCACACGCAGCTGCTGTGGAAACTATTCGCACTCGGATGCGCGCCGCGGCGTCCGGGCACAGACGTGGCAGGTGCGGCTTACCGTTCTCGCAATGCCGGCCCGTGTAGCCAGCCAGGCACGCACACCGGTAGGAGCCGAACGCGTCCAGCACGCAAGTCCCATCGTGGCGGCAGGGAGAGGAGCTGCACGCTGTGAATGACAGTGCGACCAACGAAGGCAAGTGACCGTTAGAAAAAGGGAGGCAAGGAGCGGCGCAGGCCGAAAAGCGTGAAGGTATTTTAAGGGCTTTGTCCCAGGACTGCACGGCCAAGGGCCCGAGCAGATGTTTGGCAGCCACCTGATACGGCGGCAAAAGGAAATCGATGATTCACAGGAGCGTGCCACTCGGTTATGGCAAACAGGCCAGGCAAACCCGCCTCCCCGCCACCGCTCACCCGAGCTCTCCTGAAATATGGCGAAGAAGCCGTCAAAGTTCTTGTAGCCGTCCGAGACGAAGAGGATGTGCAGAGAGTTGCTGGAGCTGAGGATGGGCGGCGGCCGCTCGTTGCCGCAGAAGCGGCCAATCACGCGGGAGCTCAGACTGTCGCCGTCCCGCACCTCGATGTAGTCATAGCGACAGCTGTAGTCGAATTCCAGACTGATCATCCGGAAGCTAAAGAAAAGCAGCCATGATTAAATATTGAGGCAATCATGACACAAGCCCTGCAGAAGCTGGAATCCTCCACAAGCAGTAGTCCCAGTAGCCTCATTTTCCAGCTGGGAAGTTTCCCGGAGGGCGGGGGTGCTTGGGCTGGTGCTCCCTTAGGCTCTGCCACCTGGCCGTTGTTTGATGCCTCTAGATGGCTGGTAAATCCCCAAATCAAGGTTACGCGTTAGACTGACGTCATTCTTCACACAAATCCCTTTGTTCCGTGGAGGTGTGAATAGCGCAAGTAATTTCCTCCTGTTGGTGAAGCTATGAAAATGAAAATTGTGATATATTAAATAAGCTACGTTTATTCCCCGCAAACCGACATTTATATTATTCCTTAGCCTTTTAAAAGGATCGGCGCGAGAAGAGCGTTATTAAAACTGGCAAAAGCTCTCTGTTGACATCATACTGGCTTCCACCGCAGGTAATTAGAAGTAACAAGTCTGGGACTCTTACGGTTCCAAGCTATTAGGATGACTGAATATTAAATATTTTCTGCAGTCGTCAGTGACACTTAAAAATAAGCAGATGTTGCTTTTTGAATTTAATAAGGAAACACCCTACATGCCTACCATAAAAACATTATCATCTACAGTGCTACCCATAATAAAGAACGCCTATATTTTGTTGCTTAAAATAGCTCCCATTAGAATATTCTTTATATCCAGCTGGCAGTCATTCCACAGCTAATGCCGGTGTGGTTAGTTTGTTCACTCATTACTCTTTATTCATGCAGTTTTCCAGACCGACTGGCCTTGCTACATATTCAGCGTCTGAAATTGTGGTTACCTTTTCCGGCATAAATTGCCCATTGACTTACAACGTTTGTCATTTTGCAACGTTTCCAAAATGTAACCCACACGGTCAGGTAGTATTATTTTTAGATGTTATTTACTGATCCAGTTCTTTAACCGTTTTTCCACCTGGGGGGCAGGCTCCAGTTTCATTAGCTCATTACCCAGGTATAAATAAAAAAGTGGCAGTGTCCTTCATAGACGTAATATTTTCACTTTTATAAATTTTTACAGTTGTAAGCACAAGATTTTACAAATGTAAAAAATGAACTATGCACCTGTTTCGGAATTTCAACTTGCAATTACTTCATAATTATTATTTTCTATTTTAACTGTGTTTTTAATAAATTTTCCAAATAACAATAACAACTTTTATTATTATTATTATTATTATTATTGTCATTAATACTACATTTTCTAAAGGCAAATATTAGATTACACTTCTTTTCACAAAAGGATATGTCAAACAATGCCTGAGATTAATATATTTTTAAGGCAGATGAATTCAATATGCTCAGTAAATGTATAAACATTCAGAAAATGCAAACAGGACAGGATCGTAAGTGCTCCCAGCTGTAGTGCATCACTGGGAAGCAGGTCCAGACACAAGCAAACCCTCAAATTGCAATCGGAAGCTTTTAGCCAGCTTAGTCTGAGACTGATAACTTTGGTTCGGTATGCAGGAACATATGCAGTAGGTCCCAGAAGAATGTCTTCAGTAGCAATAACAGTAAATATTTCTCTGAAATAAAAATACCTTCCAGTTCCAGAGCGAATTTGAGGAGAAGGCAGAGTTTTCCACATACCTACAAAAAACTGTTTCAGAAACAATGTACATCTCTGTATCTAAGTCCTGCCTAGTGGTATTTGGTGCCTGGGGTATGCTCTAGGTCCCCCTGCGACCCTGACTAGGATAAATTACTGGAATACTGAGAAATCTAATTTATGACCTTCGTGCACATTGTATAATCTCCACAAAAAAGCCATTTTAGAGCTCTGGTTAGCTGTGTTAGTACTAAGCCATCGCCCAGCTCAAGGGACAGTATCAGGGGGCCAGGTTTTAGTGTTTCAGCACGCCACTTCAGTGAGAGCAAATGACTGTTATATCTAAAGCAAGGAATGTTTTGTGCTGGACAGTAATGGTAATGGTAACAGCTGAATCTGCTTTAGTATGAATTTCAAGTATATGTTTTAATTCATTTTATATACACTCACCGGCCACTTTATTAGGTAAACCTTGCTAGTACCGGGTTGGACCCCCTTTTGCCTTCAGAACTGCC
>JAODKN010000021.1:18047177-18057624 GCA_026774425.1 Petrocephalus zakoni
CCCTCCCCCCCCCCCCAGCCTTGCATCCGTAGCCTCTGGGCCCCCCAAGAACAGGCCAAGCGGTTTCAGGAGATGAATGGATCAAAATGCCCAATTGTGATGTTTTAACTGGCTCTTTTTCACAACCGCCAGTCGTGCAAAATGTATCTGCATCCAAATGTACTTAGTGTAATGAAAAAATATAAAAAAGTGTAATGCTCAGCTGTGCCCCCCCCCCATATTTCAGTATCTGTCCCTTGAAAATTATACGCACATCACTGTCTATACACATATCGAAAGTCCTGGGGATTTAAGTCGTGATCTCATGGCACCATTGTCCTTCTTCTGAGCTTCCGTGATGCACCCCCGAATTTGCTTACGAAGGACACTGTAAGCTTTGAGAGCTCAGGTATTATAATGCTGAGAAAAACATTTTGTTACCCTGTGTCTTCTATTTCCTAGGAAGTGAAGGGCTTCTGAGGGCAGGCAACCCAATGGTTTAAATATGGATGGTCTAAATTCAATTTTGGCCAAATAAAGAGAAAATATTGCTGCTGAAATGCTTGATCTTATCCTGCCGGATCCTCACATGTGTGCAATTACAGAAAAAACATTGACGTGTCTGAAAGCAATACTGTCTACATCTGGTCCTTCTCTGCTTGGCATTATATAATAAAACGTCCGTCTGATGTCTATTATGAACATAATAAATGATCCATTAAGTTAAGTTAATCTTGATAACTGTTATTACCGTAACAATGGCTGGATCTTCTGTAGACCCATCTATCGGTGGAGCTTTCTCTTTTGGTTACCATTCATTAGCTAATAAAAAACGAAGTCTAAGGAACGTCCTCGTTACCATCTGTCTCTACCTCGTCTGTCATGCTCCAATTTGGCCAGCAGATGTCGCTGGTCATCCTGGCCCCTAAATTGTTCTTTTGTCCTCACCTGTTCCTTGTTCTACCCACATCACATGGTGCGTATATGTCTGTCATTGTCAGTGCCAGCGCTCCGTGTCGCTTGTTCCTCATAGATTGCCAGTGGCAGCGTTAGTGTTTTCTGCTATTGTTCAGTCTACCTTATCTTGTGATTAGGTCAGCCTTTTCTCCTCCTGGCTGACCCCCCCTGTGTCTCGTCTTGACCCCTCATTGTCCTTTTGCTTATTGCTCCTTTGTAAGTTTTGTTCCATAATAAAGTCCACTCCAGTTCATTTAAAAGTTGTGACAATCCTACGGCTTGTGCTCTCGGTTACATCATGTCAGGTGGATTGGACCAATCAGCCATCGACAGGGCACTATAGCCAACCGACTGTAATTTTCAAATCCTTAATTCTTATATAATTCATTAAATGCAAACAGTGCATGCAACCGATTCCCTATTTCACACAATGTCAGTGCTGCGCCTCAGTGACAGCATCACAATTCAACAGAGAAGTGCGGCATTAGTAGAATGCCCAAAGCACGCCTAATTATTACCTACAATGAGAATGAAAAACAAATCCGGCCGCAGGAGAGAAGTGGTGTGGTGGAGAGTTTTTTTTTTTTATCTGACAGACTTCAGCACTCCTGTGTTGATGTTACGAAGAGTGCCCTGGTGTACATCTGTGTTTACATCTGACATTTTATTCACTTACGAGACGCTCTCATCCAGAGAGTCATCTCCATCAGAGGAAGGGGCGGGGGGGGGGGGCTGTCTGATGGTGCAGATTGCCCTGGAGTGCCGAGACACTCACTGCATGCTTTACCAAAGTTACCGCCCCGCCCCCCCCCCCCCCCCCCCCAAGGAAAAGCAAGACCGAGGTGAGGGTGAGAGCTGGATATGGTGATGAAGAGGGCAAGAGGACGAAGAAGGGTGGTTATTGCAGGGATGCGATTCTTCCCTACAACCTGAATGAAACATTTGATTGATTGCATCTACTTTTAGCCTTCTCTTTTATTTTTAAAGAATTTTAGCCCCCCCCCCCCCCAATACATGTGCACAAACACAGACTTTGTCTGTACCCGTAAGCCCTGTCATCTGACCTGGGAAAGTCATCAGTTTTACCTTCCAGGAAGGATGGGGGGGAATTCACATTGAGTATGGAAAGGCTCGCGAAACCCAGAAGGCCCGAGGGCTACGGGGGCCTGGATTTTCACTCAGACTCACAGGACCAAGGCTGCCTGCCCAAAGTCTCGCGTCCTCCACGTGTCGGCGTGAATACCGTGACTGTCAGGGGCAGGTCTCCATGGAGACAACGAGTCCCTGATTTACGACCAAACCTATCAGGTCTATAAAACAAATTCACAGCTTCACACTTGGTCCCGAACATGTACTCCTTCCCAGAAAGTGGAATCACATGTTTATTATTATTACTCATTTTTAAGTAGGTTGTAAAACTGAGTGAAACCTGGAGGTATAGAGTAACATGATCTACATCACGTATAAGCTCACCAATGTAACATACTCCTCACTCCGGATTGGTGTGTGTGGAGTGTGTATGTTCTTCCTGTGTTTGCCCAGTTTCCCTCCTAAACCTATGTTGTTAGGTGATACTCTTTAAATTGCTCATAGCATGTACGTGTGTAACCCATGAAGGACTGGCATCCAGTCCAAATGATCCCCTGTGTTTTTCCTTTTGTCAGCATCTTGTATTGCATAAGCAGTTAAGGACTGAGTGGATGCATTTCCTGCTACAAGGCTAGATGACAGGCGAGGGCACCCTTACCTGGATGGATGATGCAGGGGTCGCACTCGTTGACAGCGTTGCGGCAGCAGGGCACGGCATAGCCTACCGGTGTCCCCTGGGTGGGGCACTTGCAGCGGATGAGGTCGTACTCGCAGCAACCTTGGCACATGACGCTCCATTCAGAGCCGGGGCAGTTGTCGTACCAGAATCTGTAGTCTGACAGACAGAGGTAGCATTCAGCAGAAGTGGGCTCCCCCACACAGCAACCGACAGCGCCCCCCGTTAAAGAGCCTCGGCCTGCAAGCGGTACCTGGGGAACAGCTGAGCATCAACGCAAGGACTGGAGGACATGGAGGAGGAAAGCAGGCAAGGTTGATGTGGGGGAGCCCCAGTATCTGTCCTTGTGGATTTCAGCTGGACTCCTTCTTAATCACTGTGCTTGTTTCTTAGTAGTAATTTATTTACTAGTCAGGCCACTCATTTCCAAGAAGTTCAGCTTTAATTGCTTTTTCCTATCATGTAATGTTTGCATGCTGATGGCACTCTCATGAAGTTCTGGACGGTCGTTGACCTGTTCTTGTTCCTGCCGTTGAGGGGTTGGGGGGGGGGGGGGTTGACCTCTGATTAACGTGAGAGTGTTTACCCCAGCCTCCTTACGTCTGAGGAACTCGCTGGAAAAACTGCCAGTGGGGTGCGGGTAGGCGCGGTGGTCAACGAGTTCTTGGAGAGAGTCTTTGTCTCGGTGCCGGTGATTATGTAATTCCGAAGAAGGAAGACAGGAGTGTGGCGCAGAAATGGGAATAAAAGCAAAACAAAAGCAGTTTCAAGCCACTCCAAGAGCCTCCTCTGTCTGGGGAGTTCTGAACATTCCTGTCCACCACAGGCTTGCTCACCGCTTCGTAGGCTTGGGTCGGGCTCTCCAGTCCCTGAGAACCACTGATTGCTCTTCAGTGCATGGCATGAGGGGTGAGACAAGGTCATCCCACTTCTGTCTTCTGCCAAAGGTCTCCACACTTTGTGGGCCAAATGTCTCTTCATTCTTGAGGTTGGTAGTATTTTTCCTTGGAAATCCCATCAGCTGAGTGTTGTGTCTGATTGAGTCCCCCACCCCATCTGCCCACTCACCAGCCTCCATGGTGAATCACAGTGTGATTAATGGATGTTTTGCAACGTGTGCACGACCAGCTGGAGAATATCATGACATGGTGCAGTGAGTATCTGTGATTTTCAGAACATTTTAAGCAATAACACTATAATAAAATACACCCCTCGTCTTCATCCAGATATTTGCGATTCCCTCAAGAATTTTTTTTTATAGATGAAAACAGTATTTGTTTATTGTGAAGAAAATGCTCCTGATTTAATTGTTAAAGGACAAGCAAAGTACATATTTACATTTTATTATTGTAAAAGCTAAATAAATAGCTCTCTCTCGGAGGCACACTCCTCCCCACTAAGGGCAGAGAGGTGCCCTTCACAAATAGAGGCCATTTTCTGTATGCGGCAGAATTGATTTGTGTAGAACTTTGTAGCTCCTCTACCAAGTCCTGGGAAGTTTAGCTGTCACTAAGGTGGGTGATACGGGGCTGAAGTCTCCTCATTTGCTTCCGATGGAGACATTCGGATCTCATCCTAGATTTTCTTTTTCTCTAGGGATGTGTTTCCCACAGGAACTCCTTCAAACTATTTCATGCAGTTCTCTTTCAGACAAACATCAGGATCCACAGACCTACCCAGTGCAAATGAAGTGACAATAAGGCATTGTTTGCTTATTTTGGGGTAAAAAAAAGTTTACTATCCTATAGGCACAATGAGGGAACTGGAGTCAATTATACGCCTTTACTCAGGGTAAACTGCCAGTGTTTACAATTTCCATAATGGTTTTCTGTGGCAATGAATGCAACTAGCTTCTCTGCAGTTATGCGCTCTAGCCCCTAAGGCCCGCATGAGCCTTAGACATGACGAAAGCCTGGAAGGACAGCTTCCATCCCCAGTAGGGTCTGCTTGCTGCCACACTGGACACTACAGGAATTCACCAAGGAGGGACAGCTTGGTAAGATACTAGGTGGTGCATGTGACAGCTCCAGCAACGTGAGAATCTGGCAGATTCTAAAGGAATCTGCAGAAACATAATGAATCATTCTAAAGGAATGAGTTTATGCCCTTTTCAGCTGATGTAATGGTGCCGTTCCATCACTGCGTTTATCGTTCCCGATAATCCACTTAAACCATCCAGCACTTTTAAGCTCATTCCTAGAATTTGATGCTGTTAATGCGCTGACTCTGATGTAACATGGCAGGGAGTCTAACGAATTACACATTGGATAATGCGGCCAAAAGCTTGCAGCTCAGCTGTCTCGATGGAGGATATTCTGTCACACCACCGCATCACAATCACTTAATTATAAATACGGTGCCAAATATGAATGCATTTCTTTTGAAGGGCGGAGGGAAGAGAGGAATTCTGATTCATTCTGGCTGTGTGAGGATCTGTGTCAGGTCCTTCCCAATCCTGATGCATGCGACAGTTCCAGTTGATAAAAGTTCCAGGGGTCCTCTGCTAAAAAGGGGCCCCCAAATTTTATACCCCTCCCCGGTCGACAGCTTTTACCCCCACCCACACTCCTCTAACCCCCAGTCAATAACTTGCACCATCACCTCTGTCCCTAATATACATAACATAGGGGGGCCTCTGACCATGTTAATGTGCCATTAACACCCCCCCCCATAATGCCCTGCCTTGTGACTTTCAGATCTCTAGAGAGCGACCCATACAGATCTCTGCAGAGCACCTCCAGGTCTCCCGAGTCTCCCATTGCCCCTGAATTCTGAGAAGTCCCCGTAGCCACAGGCAGGTGCAGTGTAAAGCTGGAAGCCAAGCGAGTCGCTTCAGATCGAGAGATGAGCTTGTGTTGTGTTTATTATAAGGTCTCCAAGGGGCATGTGGCACATTCCATTGATGGGTGTGGGACTGAGTTTCTTGTTTGTCATTATCGCTTGTACATCAAAGTCATGGAGCCTGAGTGTTACTGGAAGCCTCAGCTTCTCTGGAAGTCTCTCCCACCCCTCTCAGTTTGGACCCTTTGTTTTACTTTACACATACGTAAATAGGTAGTCAGCAGACCCATGTAGGATAAAAGCGTCAATCGTTGGCACACATGTGCCTGTAATTTGAAGGCGCTGAGCCCAAAAACTGGTCTGGACTTTGTTTACTCCTCCTGGGGTAGCAGGCTTGGCAAACATTTTGTTCTCTGATGATCTGCAGCCATTACAGCTCTTATCTTTTCAGTTTATCATTAGCCCAAATTAAAAAACACACATACACACAGTGGAACAACACTTAAAAGTCACTTTTCACTGGTTTATTCCATGCTGGTTTGGGCTCCTTTTACCAGTAAGAACCTGCACTCTGACATTCTTGGCACGCAACGTGTGTATTCCAAGGTAACTGTGCGAGTGGCAGTAACAAACATGGTTTTCTTCCAGTCTATGTGCTTCTCCCAACACAGGTCTTCTGTGGTTTCTGTGGCTTGCTGGCCTCATGCAATTAGTATCTGCTTTTTCCATTCCAGATGTCGAATTTTTGAAGGAGGTAACGGAACAGAAAACGCAACAGTCTGTGGTGGAAAGAGTCCGGTCACAAGGTGCAAAGGGATGCCCCCTGGCAGAGCCAATCCGTGCATTCTGCCCTCCGTACACAGTGTTACCAGTACTATTCCCCCATAGAAGTACATATTTTTCTGGGACACCCTGCAGGGATCTCAGTCCCCTCCAACCAACTCGGCCATCTTTACACGTAGTCACAATCTAGCATCTTATTTTCTTTGGTCATTTGTGCAGCAATCCCCTCGCTCAGCCAAAATTAATAAAAGAGCCACGCTGAGATTAGTCACACCTTCTATCTAGATAACCCAACCTAGATTCAGAGCATCTGTGATCAATGGAACTTGTACCCTGAGGCTTAGTGCAGGCCAGCCGCTCTCCAGGCTCCTGTAGGGTGTCTTCTGGGCTTTGCCTTGGGGCTTCCATACAGCTGCACAGCGCATCACTTACCCAGTCTGATTTAGGAGCCGGCACATCTGAATCAGATCACGTTACATGACGCGATTTTGTATCACTTACATCCCGGGCAGCTACATTATTTTTGCTGAAAGCAGTTCATGCACCTCACCACTTACAGTTTCTACAGCTAGATAGCTCTCAAAGGTAACAATAGTGGTTTTCGAACTGGAAACCCTCTGGCCACCAAGTTTAGGACCCCCATAATCACCACACAATAGCTGTTTCCCATTTCAAGGTTGCATTTGAAAACCGGATGCGTCACTGCGGCCTAGTCCCATTTTGAAGGCTCCTTCAAATGCGGCCTAAAAATGGCTCCTAATTTCCGTGAGCCATGAAGGATCCACCCAATGGATCCTTTTCAGCCCAACCTATCCCAAGATTCATTGCACGGATTTTTAGAAGAAGGCAGACTATGCCAGCCTTAACATCAGTGAAAAGGGCAGCTCCCATGGGCTCCCATGGGCTCCTGCGGGCTCCAGAGGGCATCCTGTGTGGGTGTGCATCCAAAAAAAGAGGGCTCATCCCGAAAAAAAAACTAACACTGAAGCAGCTGCCAAACACCATATGCTAGCAATAAAAAAATCCATGTAGCTCTATCATCACCTCAGTTCCTTTGTGCATGTAATGTAATAATTGTACAGCAGTCTGCTGAGTGCGACTGATTGATGTGTTGTCTCCTTCGTATGTGGCCTCAGCAGTGTTGCCAACTATTTCCCACAAGAAGTCACTGAACTATACCCAGAAAGTCGCTAGATATTGCTAGATGACATCATGCGGTAATTTGCATGTCAATTGCGTCATCACGTAACGTTCACGTACACTCAAGTGTCACCACATTGTGCTCGCTTTTCTCCTACTCTGTGCCTAACACTCATATAGGCTACTTCATTTTAACGCAGCTTGAAGTATTTCACTTATTATCATCTATTCTATTTATGTTCATTAATAATTTTTACCACTGTACTGGAAAGATCACTTGAAAATCACAGGCTATATACATACACACAAAACCATCTAAAATTGCAAAAAATTTGCAAAAGAACAAAGCTTGGCCGATGTAGCAAATGCATAGGATATGTTATTAACTGTTAATAATAAATGGATAGGAATAAATGGATAAAAAGGTTTCTGACTAGTTTGTGCGCAGATCATTTTCACGCCTGTCTGTCAGAGAGATCAGCTCCGCAACCGGGCTGCCCCAGGGATCGCTCCCTCTGGGAGGCGCGGCTGGTGTTCTGACGAACCACGCTACCTATCGAAATCGGTCAGGGCAAGCGAGTGCAGTCTTGTTGTAGCTTTGTTCCCTAACATAGCACTGACCGATAGCCATAACTGTCGGTTCCCGCTACGGTAGCATGGTTCGACAAGGCAGCACAACTCGGCAGGACACCTGGCGCAGTAGCAGGGAGTTCAGCTCACCTCCATATTGACGACAACGTTGTACAGAAAGAAGCTAAGGTCTGTCAGAAATGCTGCTAGATTTGTCGCTAGGTACTATAAGTATAAGCAATAAGTTGGCAACACTGGGCTTCAGTTTTTTTCACTTCAGAAGAGTTGCCGCTGGTACCAACCCCCTGTCCCACCCCCGGGACACACTAACACCCCCTGCCCCCATCCAGACAAACTAACACAGGGTTCTCCAATCTGGTCCTTGGGGATTGCTCCCTGCCAGACAGTCCACATTTTTGCTCCCTCCCAGTGCCCTTCCAGACAGTCCATCTTTTTGCTCCCTCCCAGTGCCCTGCCAGACATTCCACCTTTTTGCTCTCTCCCAGTGCCCTGCCAGACAGTCCACCTTTATGCTCCCTCCCAGTGCCCTGCCAGACAGTCCACCTTTTTGCTCCCTCCCAGTGCCCTGCCAGACAGTCCACCTTTTTGCTCCCTCCCAGTAACCTGCCAGACAGTCCACCTTTTTTCCCCCTCCCAGTGTCCTGCCGGACAGTCCACCTTTTTGCTCTCTCCCAGTGCCCTGCCAGACAGTCCACCTTTTTGCTCCCTCCCAGTGCCCTGCCAGACAGTCCACCTTTTTGCTCTCTCCCAGTGCCCTGCCAGAGAGTCCACCTCTTTGCTCCTTCCCAGTACCCTGCCAGGCAGTACACCTTTTTGCTCCCTAATAGTGCCCTGCCAGACAGTCCACCTTTTTCTCCCTCCCAGAAGCCTGCCAGGCAGTCTACATTTTTGTTCCATCCAAACTCCTTGCAGAAAGCTGTGAAAGTAAAAACCTGAGCTGTGGGGTAGTCCCTGAGGATCAGGTTTGGGAGCACTGCACTAACAAGTTAACCTCTCCTCTGGCAAAGACAGAAGATGTGCGGACAGCTCTCGAGGAAGCTTGTGTGATGGGAAAACCAAGAGTTAGCAGGGACAGTGTGAGGCAGTTACAGAACTGGTGAGGAATTTTTTGATCAGACAGGAGGTATTAGGGAAAATGCTGATTAACCATTTCTGCACACTCTGCTTTCAGTTCTGCATAGGCACGCTTTCTGTTAGATCTACTGTTGACACCACTTTGCCTAGAAACAACCAGATTACATAATCTTTGTGCTGTTGCCCAACTGACTTCATCATGACCTGTTGTGGAAGAAAGCAACATTTTTCAAAAAAGGAAAGTCTTAGTCGTGCCAACCTTGTGTCTCCTGGATTTCTTTTTGGTGACAGTGATTCTGCCATATGGCAAACACCACTGTGCTTCTGGAACATGTATTATGACAATCGCTGAGGAACATGGGTTTCACTGTCTACAAGTACTTCCCTGGTCTTCTCCACCTTCCACATTTGGGTCAGTGTCCTAGCTGTTTCTCTGCATCACCTGCATTGGTCAAATGAAACCTAAAGTCCCAAAAAGGACTGCTGCTCTCTGTCAGTAGGAACACCGCAGAGTGGTGCACTGGTGCAGGTTCTTAGGCTATAGCTGGCCATTTCAGTTTTTGTGCCATGTTATACTGAGAGTTGTCTGACCAGATAGTTACCCTTACATCTGTCCACAGAGGAGAATCACAAGGAAAACAGACTGTCACAGCTGTGGAGGTGTTGGATGAACGCAAAGCATAAAAGGAAAAGCCATTGAATGCATGTCAAGGACCCCCGGGATTAAATATACAGCACATACTGTATATTGGCATTGAAAAGGAATGAAGTGGTTACCTTTTGACTCGGCAGGTTTCAGAGAAAGCCTCTAGGGCAGATTAGAGCTAAAGAAGCAGACCAAAACACTTAAGACCTTCCCAAACTTTCCAGACAGGAGATACCTTGATGTTTCATCCTTCAAAGACAGCAGCACCTAAGGAGCTCTACTGGAGTTTCCTTTCCATCATTTGGAGCAGGAAACTGAGCAGCAGAGTGAAGTGGGGAGACATGCCAGGGGGAATCTTTCCGTGCTCTTTAAGGGCAGAGGAATGCTGATGCTGCCACTCTCTAACAAAGGGCCGGGATAGACCCACGGAGACGGAGAGATAGGAAGCCGAGGCGGCCGGTCGGGCTCTTACCGAGTGGCCACGCTGTTCCTTGGGCGACGTAGACCAGGAGGAGGAGATGCCAGAGGGCGCCGGAGCGAGGGGACGCACGTGTCCCCCTGCGGAGAGCGACCAGCTGGCGTCCCGCGGAAAGCATGTTTCAGTCTCGAGCTCTGTTTACTTTCTGAGCTCAGTTGGTTTGACATAACTCTCTCCGTCTCTCCCTCCCTCTCCCCTTCTCTCTCTCTCCCTCCCTCCCTCCCTCTCTCTTTCTTGCTCTCTCTCTCTCTCC
>JAODKN010000021.1:18061390-18073385 GCA_026774425.1 Petrocephalus zakoni
AAGACTCAGCCCCCACCTGCCTCAACCCCACCAATCACACTCAGCCCCCACCAACCTCAAGCCCACCACACACACAGCACCAGCCACAAGCCCCCCCAACACACACAGCCCCCACCCCCCGCCCCCCCGCCCCGGCCGCCCCCCCCCCCCCCCACAGGTATTACGAAGGAGGCAACAGATTTTCTACCCCCCCCCCCCAAACTGTCTCCATCTATCTGATAAGAACTCAGAACTTCCCTGTTACACCTTGAGGGCAAAGTCACCCACAGCAAGCTCCTCAATCTACTTTTCATACCAAACACACTTTTATAGCCCTAATAGACATTAATGCCATTTCCAGACTGGTTCCCGTTCAGGAACAGATTCTACAGTACTTTTTCCATCTGGCTAATTCAGGACGGCGAATCCTCGTAACATTTGTGACCGAGAAAACTATGGACCAGACAGAGTGTGTTAATCTTATTAAAGCCCTTTCGGTCCGATTTGAGGAACGATATCCCCCTAGCCAAAGCCAGCTATATGACAACAGGATAGAGCAATTAAACCAGTAACTGCCCCGCACACCAGATGGCGCAAGTGCTTCCTTTTGCTATCAGGAACACTGGACTGGGGTTTCCCTGTCCCGTGGTTCCCGAGCGAGAGCAGCCCTTCCTCAGCCGGGACGCCATCGTTCATCCGCAGGTCAGGGAACAGGAAGTAGAAACAGCGTCAGCATCAGATACCACAACAACATGGCCTGCTGGCGTGTTTGTGCGCGTGTGCGGTGGGTGCGTGTCCCATGAGATGCAGACCGCCACTGCACGTTTGGCCTGAGGGGGCGTCCCCGCCATCATTATCAGGTGTTTATCACCCGACTCTCTCCCCCAGATGCCGGATAAGGTCTTTATGAGCTAGCTGTAGGTCGATAAAGACCACGGTATTGATCCAGGTCGAAAGAGCAGGTTCCTGGACTCTGCGAGTTCGGATAGCGGCACAGGGCGGCGAGGAGGAATGCTGACGAGCTGCATGAACCTCCAGAACCAGGTGAGGTAAAAGACACACACAAGCGCGCACACGCACACGCACATGTACACACATGTGCTGGACTACTCCCCCACTAACACTTATCTCTCTCTCACACACACACACACACACACACACACACACACACACACTCACACACTGAGAGGCTCTCTTTCACACACACACACACCCACAGACACACACGCTGAGCTAATCTCTAATCTAAACCCGATTAGCACCTGACAGAATTTCCATGCATTTATCGAAATCCAGCCAACGGACGGACGCTTATCACTCCAACGTCAAATTTCACAAGAGCTGGAATTTGAGATTAAACAGGGAAAACAGAAATTTTGATTAACTCGACAAAAATGGCTCGAAACTGTGGCTTTCATGGTCTAACTGCGCACAAAAAAAAAAAAAAAATGGACAAGGGGCACAGAACGCGTCGCCCTGAACCGCACAGACACGCACGCTCGCTGGCGTCCTCTGCGGCTCCCCGAACTTCTCCCCTCGCCGTCTGTCGCCGCCATATTCTATATAACCCCCCCGTGCCCACTTACTCATGCTCATTACGGTCACTTAGCATACCGCGAGAGCATTAGTATTAGTTCTGCTTTTCAGGCTATTTGTTGGGCGGAGTCACACCCTGTACCGAACTGACTAAACTGAAGATGCTGGTTTACATGTTCATTACCGCTTGGGCTGGGGTGGGCTCAGAGTAGGCTCAGAGCAGGTGACCAGGGCCTGACATGCCAACCCATTACCCGGGGTCCTGATTACTGATTTATTTTCCTCCAAGCGCCCTTTCCAGAAGGAAGGCCCTACACCACCCCACACATAACCCTGCACCCTACACTTTCCCACCTCCTGTCTACTCCCATTTCAGCCCGTGTTTTAACCCGCGCTCTCTAGTTCCGAGCCGTCCCTCCTGTTGTCACTGACCCCAAAGGGGGATCCCGTTTCCCCAAACAAGACCCCATCCCCTATGCGGTGTGGCTTGTGAAACATGCCTTTTCTTGGCACCCCAATCTGAGACCGCTTTACAGCAAACTCAGACTTTATTCAAAAGCCTTTTCTGTCCCAAAGAAAGTGTCAGCAAAATATAACCCCCATAAACGTCATTAAAACTGAAACAGAAATGAATACGGTACAACCCATCTGATCCCAACAGCATTTACTGTAGTACCTGGCTCAGTCACGTCTGTGAGTGTAATCTTTGAATTAAGAATGAACCTAAAGCTAGATATTCATTTAAAACGCAGCAGCACTAACATCTTCTATACACCTCGGACCCAAAGCAATACTTCTACTGCACAATATATCCTTTGCATTGATTTAAACATACACCAAAATACTATAAAAAAAATACAAAATCAATTGTACAACGGTGACTAGTGAGCGAATAGATGGGGTGAGATTTGAAGGATGAATATTACAGTCACAGCTGAATGAGTGTGTGTCTGCCGACGTTCAAAGACAAATGCCATCATTTGTAATAGCAAGAGGGAAACCATGACATTATAGAATGAGGAAGGTGCTTCACTCATGCAGATATACACAGTAACCAGGAGGGGAGAGACTGACGGTGAGCTGACTGTGAGCAGCAAGCCCTATATCTCCTTTATTATCACAAATAAAACTAAAACTGAGACTTGGAGCAGGTTTCTGTCCCCAGGCTCTCCGTATACTACACGAGGATTCTGGCAGCCAACAAGCCACTTTACACCAACCCACACTATCATCGTTTTACGACTACTCTCCATTTTCATTGTCTTTAGCCGGTAGAGAAGCTTTTCACTATATAGGTGCACAGTGTATGTTTGTGTATGTGACACATAAAAGCTATTTCAAAATGCGGCATAAATGAAAGGATTTCAAGACAGGAAAAGGCTTTTCAAAACTGAAATACAAATCCATACAGAGACGTTAGAAAAGAGAGCCCATCAAAGGGAGCCTGTACACATGGTAGGAGACCTACCTTCGCTGTACACGGGGGCGAAGGCTGGGCTGGACTCGTCACATTCGGCCAGGTCGTCGGGGTCAGAGGCACCACCCTCGTCTCCTGACATGCTCAGATCGTCGGGTGGGTTGTCCTCGCCCTCCTCCAGGTCCCCCATGGAGCCTTCAGGGGACAGAAGACAGCACGGAGGTTTGGATTTTTATTTATATAACAGACACTTTTATCCAAAGCAATGTCATTTTTTTGTTTTTGAAACAGGAGCCACTGGGGATTAAGGGCCTCGCTCAGGGGCCCAATGGAGAAATCACCTCTGCCAACCCGCAGGCCAGGCACCCAATCCCACACCATCCATCCCACATTTCGGGAATGACACAAAGCTATCACATGACATTGTGAACCGGGGCTTCTGCGATGACAGGGCTGGAGAGAAAGTGCGGCTGCATACGACGACGACTACTTTAAACATCTGCAGAATCGGGGCCATGAAATACAGGCTGTGATGTTTCTCTCAACTCGCCATTACAGATTACGATGGCACTCAAACAGCCAGAGTGGGAAAGAAAAACAGGAAGATAAAACTATTCCCTTATTAATTGACTCTTTTATCTAAAGAAAGTTGGAGATTTAGCCATTTGTATCTTGCTGGATAAGTTCAGCACTGTCTCCCCCATGGTACAACAGTTGAACTCCTACAAGGACTTCAAACTACCTCACTTCAAATCTCTCTCCATGCTACTTCATCGCCTTTGTAGCTCGATACGCACGTTTGATGTACATTTCACTATTAGCCCCTTTGTTGGTTCAAGACCATTTTTTCCCTGAGAAGTGTACAAAAGTATTTGGCTCTATTACAGCCACACTACAGAACCTTCACTGGAACAGTAGTAGCGGTGTTCTCCATCCTCCCCAAAAAGCCACCAGCTTATGACATTACTCTGATGGCTGGCTCCTGTTCCAGTACCTCCAGCTTGCTCCAGCCCACAGGCCCCCCACCCCACGAGAGACAGTCTGGGCTGACACCATCCGAATTTCCTCCTTGTGTGCGAAGAATACATCTCATCGAGTAAACAAGGTTTCATGATTTGACTCTGTGGTTAAACTGGTTTTGCAGACCAGATGACTCAAATACGCTGGATTCTGCAAGAGGACCTTGACCTAGCTCATAAATAACATACTTCAGTGAATAAATTTGCAGAATTATAGTGATTTTTATGTCACGCTAGACTCTACAAAAAGGGAAAAAAATGAATGGCCTCAAATAGTGTGTCCTAGACCAGACTGCTCTAAATTAAAAAAAAAAAAAGTCATAGAATAAGTGTAAAAATACACACCATCACCTAATCTGATTCTCTTTAAAATGTGTCAAACTTCAGAAATTAACAGAGGACACAGCAAATCAATTCACTGGAACATTTGCAAATTCAAACTATACAATGGGTGGTCCCGCGAATGTAATCACTAATCACAGACCAAGAAGTTCAACAAGTGTAGCAGATCTTTAGATGTGGGGCCACCTGAATCAGAGCTGCATCTCCAAATTTAGCAACTGTCAGACGGCAGACTGTAATGCTGTTATAAAATTCGATAATGTTAAATATACCACACAAAACAGTCCCAGAAGGTCGTGTTCTGTTGCTTCTACTAAAAGGTCTTACTATATATATAAAAACAACTTAATATATATGAGTAATATATGCCTTAAAATGCTGATTGTTATTAATAATAAAATAAGTGATACATTCAGATCCAAGCGGGGAGGTATGCTACACCCCGAACAGCAGCGAGAGGCAGGAGGCCGGCGCGGGCCGGCGATAAGGCGAGGGGTCCGTCACGTCTCAGCGGCGCGGCCGCCTCCCGGAGACGATCCCCGGGCAAAAGCGCTAATCTGCATATTCATACATGCCGGGACTTATCACCGACAAAGAAATGAGCATCCATCTGAGAGCATATGCGCCGAGCGCCCGCTGATAATCAGCGCGAAAAAAATAAAAACAACTGGCTTATATGTAGAGAAATGAACCGGCGTGGAGTCTTATGGAAATTAACACTAGTTAAAATTCTCCAGTTTTGGTAAATTAATTTTCATTAGGTAGTGATGAATGAGAGGGGATTGTTCCTAGCTAATGCCGTGACTGGAGGCGTATATATTTACACTCCCCGAACAAAGAGGCCTATAATCTATACAAAGCACACAACAATACCCGTGAATAAAGAGCCTTGTACAAAAAGGGAAAGGCAATTTTTCTAATTCTGTTAATTTCACTTCCAAAGCAATTAAAAACGAGGCGGAGATAATGCTTCGAAACAATCGCTGCCTGACAAAGTGTTTCTGTCTTTGTAAATGAAACATCTTTAGGCTAATTTCGACTTCCACGCCTGCATGGTTCACTCTAATTTCAGATAAAATTAACACAGTTAGATTTGGAACTTAATAAAAAGAGGAAAGAGAAAAAGATAGATCCTGTACACAATATTTTTAGAATTATAGAGCCCGGGCTTTGCTAGATCTAATTTTCAGTATCTGTGAGGACATTTTCATACAATTAATTTTCCTTTAATCATAACTGTACAAAGGAGTTCTCTGTTCAAAATTCCAATTACATTTCATGTTTAAAATGTAAGTTTGAATTATGATTTTCCTTTCACACAAGTGTTCCGGTTTAATGAATCAATCGCGCATCACTGCTCTCCGACATCAAAAGGTGCGGTAAAAGTTCCTCTTCTGCACATGACCCCCAACTAACGGCCCTTTTCACCGTCTGCATCCCAGAGCGATATCTGGCTGAATGTCCAGTCACTGGAAGTAAAGGCGATGACGGCTGCCTGACCGCAATATAGTTTGCAGACGTACAGCCCCATTTCCGAGGACCGATCGCCCCACGTGGTGCCCCTCTCCAGACGGGGCCCTGCTCCGCTTTTACCGAGGGGCCACCAGAACCGGGCGCATCGATGCGATTTCTTAAGGTTTCTGTCGTTGAAAGACAAAAAAACAAAATAATGCAACAGCCTCCCCCCGATATCTGATGCATTTAAAACTTAAAAATAACTTTCATCTTTGATAATCAATTCTGCGCTCTATCATTTATGAAACAGGACCCACTAATTAGACAATAACAATAACTTTTGTGTATTGAAGTAGTAATGACATTTAATATCAAACGGTCTCTACAATAAATTTCGTGGCACAGACTCTAGTCTGAAACGCTATTAAGGGACGTGCGTAAATTATGAGAGATACAGTGCAACGGACCTACGCAATTTCCGTATATTTCTGCGCAGAATTAGCAGGCGCAAAATTTGGCGCGTAATATAAAGGGTCGCGGAAAGGAAACAAATGTTCGGTCATGCGACGAAATCAATGCCGCTTCGTTTGAAAACGTAACAACTTGCATGAATCAACAGGTCTGGAAGGAGCGGCTCCGGAGCCCGTTTTCTTTACGGTGTGCCAAAGAGGCCAGGCTCCCAGTAGTAACCAGCATCCCAGCGATTACTCATGTCATTAACACGGAACACGCGGATAGGTAGTGGACCCATTTTCGTTAATATCCACAGACGATAAACATCGGACTTGGTGACACGATGGTGGCTGCGGGCTGGTCAAGGGTGACTGTCCGCAAAACGAGATTAAATGCCGCCTCCCGCTCTTATGGGCCACAACAATATTACACTTGGTTACATCAAAAACGAGCAATCATATTCTCATTTTTTATAGCCCACCCCGAATACTTGACTGATCTCAGGTGTCTTTTTTAAAATATGAAAATAAGAGGAGACTTTGAATCTAAACTGCCACTCCAGCGGCGGAGCGGAGTGCCCGGCTGATGAAGGCGCGCAGATAACGATTTATTAACTTCGCGTCTACATCAAACCTGTGTGTTTAACAACTGTGATTAAACATCGGAGACACGGCAGCTCTTAAACTAATAACAATCTCACAAAACATTTTTAAATCAAATTAAAAAAGATTAACACTGTTTTGTATCAGACAGGGGCTTATGAGAATTTTTTAAGACACAGAAGCGGCACCTTTGTACCGACATCAGAGGAACAAAACCGTATTTCGCAAAAGTAGGCGAGCGGACAAACTGATGGCCAGCTTAGACTGACAATAGGGGAAATTATTTAAATGATCTTGGAAAATAAGTACTTAATGACCATCAATAAAATAGGAAATGTAGCCTGCTCCTCCCCGGATAACAAAGATGAGCCCATGCGGAGTATTACAGAGCACAAATAAACTATGCGTATCTGTTTCTGAAGAAACCCGCTTTTCGCACCATATGCCGGCCTAATGTTTATCGTTTATAATACTTTGTTTCCCTGCTTAGTATATCTGCGGCCCACGCTTGAAATGCCAATACCGGGCCGAAGGACAGACACGTGTAACCGGCGCTGCCGCCGCGTCTCCCCGCCCCGGCATCCCGAGGCTGCATTCATTAGAAACTAGAATAAAGAAATGTGAATAAACTACGACACAGTGTTTACAGTCTCTGCCATTCACGCCTTTACGTGAATCGGCTCTATAGCAAGCAATAAAGGACGAAAAAAAAAAAAGAATACTGAACAAATATTTAAAATCATCAAAACGGGTGGGGCGGCCGTCCGGGCCGCATGGGGATGGGAGCCCGAGCCGCGGCGGGGGGATGCGGGGTGAGGAAGGAGTTAAGCGCGCCGCGGCCGGGAGCGTCACTCGGTGAGGATAGCTGCGAGCCGTTCGCGGTTATCGGCTCCTGCAGACTCTCTCTGCCGGTCTGATCTGTCTCCTCTTCATTAAGCAAATACGCCGACGTGGAAATGAAAACATAATAGCTATTTGATTTCCAGAGAGATATTTTGCATATTGGTTGGGCGCTGATAGTGGAATTTCATCAAGCCTTTTTTTTTCATGCTTTAAAAACTGAATTACTGAGCCTGGCTTCGGCTGGATTTCTTTACATTTCAGGGAAGAGCAAAAAGAAAAAAAAGGCGTAGTTCCCCAGGAAGACTACTTAAACTATTAAATATCCCCTTCCCTTTTTCTTTTTCTGATAACAAGGAAGAAATTTAAAGCATTCACAGTGCTTTCGGTTCACTATATTAATCTTAGATAGGCGAGAGAAAATTAACTCCTTAATGAGCAGTAGCCGTCTTTCAGATAATATGTTGGGCAGAAAGAGAGACGGAATAAGAAAGATATTTCCGCCATCTGACGGTAGCTTTGTGGGTCTGGAGAGGGCAGGTGTGTGATGAGGTTATAGTACCAGCCATTGCGGATTGCCACAGAGATTAATCGCGGGCCATGGGGGTATTTTTCATACCCCCCTGGAAGGGGGAAAAAACTGCACCAGCCACCTAAGATCTACAAAGCACTTCACAGCAATCTACTAGATATGTCCCTACCACACAGGGAAAGTCACTATGGTGAAAATAAATCTCCCTGTTATCTCTGCTGTCTGAACACAACGTGTGTGACCCCGGCAGGGTTCAGCTGCCCTGCTCCCATGCCCTAACACTCACTCAGACACCCAAACCCCTCCTGCCGGTCAACCCACGGCCAATCCGTACCATCCGGACACGAAAAACCATACTGATGGGGGAAGATTAAGACAGATGTGTGGTGGTGGAGTGCTCAAAGCTACACTCTGCATTTTTAAAACTGTCAGATCACTCTGGTCAGTATGCAAGCTACCTTTGTACACCAGAAACCAAGGCAAGAATGGTAGAGAAACCTGTACCTACCTACCCATCCATCCATCCACCATAAATGCTTCTGAACTGTAGTGTGGAAGTACATATAGATAAGGGCTGTTAGGGTAGAGAACACCTCCAACAACAGCACCCAAAAAATCCAAGTACTTCATCAATATTTGACACATCACCCTTTTACAAAGACAGGAGTATTCTGTACATGTAACCCTAAGACACGCATGGGTCTCCAAAAAAGGTTAATAAGCAACGTTGGGTGTAACTGTTGGTTTACCATGTTTAACTTCTTTCACAAAGACGGTGAAATGAATGTGTGATGACAGTTTCGTTCCTCCGGCCCTGAAACTTTTTTTTTTTGGCTTTCACCGACCCTCTTTGGCACAACATGAAATGCTCATCCCACCCCCCCCCAGCAGATAGTCGTCATACTCAAGGCCACAGCGCCGCCCCACAGCGATTAGAGGGGAACAGAGATCTGTTGTGCCGAAAAGCATCTCAGCCAGTGGGAGGCTGCCATGCACACACGTCTCTCAGTTTTTATTCAGTCAGTACTGTTGTGCCGCTATATAAACTACACTTGATCAAATGAAGGAAGCCTGCTCAACGTCGGACCTGCCACAAACCGACTGTGGGATCAAAAAGAAAAAAAGTGTACAACAAACAAGACGTTGTCCTTGGAAGGCGGAGTCTGACACAGAGAACTGACACAAAGACTGCTATAGGAAGCAAACGGTACCCTCGCCCTGCGTGTAGCACTGCTGCCTACGTAAATCCCCCCCTCCCCCCGTCTTCCTCTCGCCGGTGCAGCCTGACTGCGAGCTGGGAAACTCGCCGTCAGTAACAGGAGGAGGAACAGGCAGGCCTGGAGCTGCCAGGCCGCAGAGAGGGCCGAGGCCCTGGAATAACCGAGCCAGGCATGCAGACAAGGGGCAGCCGATAAGCCGCCGATAAAAGATAGAAAATAGCAGCAGATTTGAACTTTCCCACCGTCCCGAGATCCGTGGGCGGGGGAGGGGTGGGATGGAATCAGCGACTTACTCCGTGCTCCTCTATCTCTGCCTGAGCAACCAGCAAGGCCATCGAGTGGGTCTGAGAGCAAGGCACGCGTACACACACACACACACACACACACACACACACACAATAAGGGATGGGAGACCACAATCGCTTTATCGTATAGAAATACATATATACCCCACCGACACTGTGGAAGTAAGCTGTGCTGAAAGGTAACCCACAATGCAAGGCGAGAGTACATTATTAGGAGTGAGGGCGTGCGTAACGGCACTCGGGGCTCATCTCTCAGCATACGCTGACAGCAGAAAAATGGCCGTCCTTGGACGATTGTGTGCACTGAGAAAACAAAAAAAATAAAAAATAAAAGTCGATTGAGGCGGCTGATTGGCCAGCATAGCCTAAATAACGAAGTTGTGTCGTATTAGTGACACGGGAACTGGGATCACGGCACAGATAAAGCAGACTCCCCAGGGGCATGCATGTGCCTGGGGTAAGCATCAAGCAGTCTTCTGTGCCTCTCAGAGAACTGTTATTGTTATCTTCCATCCACCCATCCACCCATCCATCCATCCACCTATCCTGGTGAGGGTCACATGGGCCAGGAGACTAGCCCATACAATTACTGGCTGGGGACACCCTGTATGGGTCTATCATACACATTACGGGCAGCTTCAGATGCCAACTAGAGTTATTGCATGTCTTTGGTATGTACCTGGAAAAAAAAACTAATGTAACAAGAAAGGAGCGTGCAAACTGCAGAGAAGGTTTCATCATCACCATCATCATCACCACCATCATTTGACAGATGAGTAGCCAGCAGTAAATAATATAAGACCGTACACTCAGAGACATCATCTCCGACAATGATCTCAAGGTGACCTCAAGCGAGCAGCTTGCCCACTGCCCCATCACCTCCAACTTCTCAAGAAGCGTGCTCGATGCACGGACAGGAGAAGCCAGTACTATCAGTCTTTGACGGTTTGAAACACGTATGTTTGCAAAGGATTATGGGAATTGTGCAGCCAGTAATTATGCCTAATAAATAATAAAAAACAGGTGCATACCACCAGACCACATACCTTTGCACTCCCAAGGAGATAAGATTCAGTATCGCAAGGATTCAGAGAGGAATGGCATCTGCTGAACATGCCTGTGGACATCCCAAAACTTTCCCCCTATCACAGCGGGACTTATCGCCATGTTGGACGTGGACAAACCTGCATTACCGTTTTTATATATTAAAAATGAAAGAGTCACCTCACATCAAACAGAAGGGCAAGATGACTACATTTCAGAAAAAGCAGAAGTAGAAGTTATAAAATGACACAAACTGAAGTAAAACCTCTTAAAGTTAATTGCTGGTGTGCCCACTTCTGGCTACCTGAGATCTTGTCCCCACTCCCTCATTGTGGTGATATAAAATGACATTGGTTGGGCGAAAGATACGGACTCCTGACATGAGCCCGTGCATCCCTGTTATGACACAGGTAACGCAGGTAGAGTGCACCGCACAGTCTAATGCGAAACAGGAGCACGGGCCAGGCCCGGCTGCCAAGAAAGCAGACCGTTTAGGCAGTTTTCACTGTTTCTTCTCAGATGTTCTCCTTGGTGCTGACCCTGAGCAGGAAGGACAAGTGATTGTGACAGCATGCCAACTAGAACTCCCGTCCCCCGTCCACCCCACCCAACACATAAACCCCAGAAGGAAGCCAGGGGGCCTCCCTCCCTCTCCCTCTCCCTCCCCCTCCCGCTCCCTCTCCCTCCCCCTCTCCCTCTCCCTCTCCTCCTGCATGTGAGCCGTCCCGGCCTTCGGTTTGAGCACGCCGGCCCTGAATCCGAGTTGGGATGATTGGGCCGCTGCACTCGGCCGCAGACACCTTCTATCAGCGCCGAAGACTAAATACATCCCAGAACATCCCAGATTGCGATCACAGGAGCATGGGGAGGGAGGGGTAAACACGGAAGCCGCTGCGTTAACCCGGCTTGAGGGCCGTGTTTTGGCTACGGAGGGCGGGTGCCGGTGTGTAGAGGTCAGAACTAACAGGGTAGGCCTGATCTTCTGCAGTGATCTGCCCTCCAGGGCCAGGCCAACCCCGACTCACACAGCCATTTCACACACCAGGACCTACGGGACCTTTAGATACATAAGATTCTATGCCTTATGTCCCAAGTGCCATCAGTTGTATGTGTCCAGCCTCTCTGTGCCGTATGCCCAGAGTGATATGAGCTGTGTCCAGCCTCTCTGTGCCGTATGCCCAGAGTGATATGAGCTGTGTCCAGCCTCTCTGTGCCGTATGCCCAGAGTGATATGAGCTGTGTCCAGCCTCT
>JAODKN010000021.1:18080438-18101904 GCA_026774425.1 Petrocephalus zakoni
CGGCGGGTTGGGGGGGGGGGGGTGGGGGTCTGCAGGCACCTAGCGGCAGAGAACTTCTCACAAGTGATATTTTTATGAAGAAGAGAAAGTTCAGACGGCCGGACAGAGCTCAGCTAGTAGATTCAGAGGTTCAGGGAGCCGGGCGATTGCTGCCACATTATAAAGGGCTGCTGGGGCAAACGTCGGCTGGGGGCGGCTCCGGTGGGTCGGATTTATGGAGGGCTCGCCTTCCCTGAGAACACTGCAGCTGCCGGTCAACCTGCCGCAAGGATTCTCGCTCTACTGTTCAACGGCCGTGTCAGCTCGAAGAAAAATTCTCTTCCTTCTAGGTGGGGCCTATCAGCCCAAATTGGGGGGCAGAGGTGCCACAGAAATAACTGGGCCCACAGAGTCCCTCAGAAACCCAGAGAGTGTCTCATCCCAAGCAAAACAGATCATGAGGCGTTTCACTTTTACGCTGGACTGGCACGACATATAAAAAGCATTTTGATACGAAGCCTCGAATCTGCAAATGCTCTCCAGTGCAAACTTCCCACGCGGGCTGCTGTTACACTTCGAGAGGTTTTGTGTTTTGGTATTTATGGTCGAAATAGCGTGTTTATGTTCACGCGCGTTTGCGCCTACTGGCGCGTTCACGGCTGCCACTCCCACCCGCGCCACGCCTCCGGAGCCGGTCTCACCCGAAGCCGCTCCAAAACGGCAGCATTCTGCCCTCGTGGAGACCGGCAGGAAAAAAAATTTACACGGGAGAGGGTTCTGTTTGTACCCTCTGTCACCCCCTCCCTTTCTAGAAAGAGAGAAAGAAGAGAGAGAGAGAGAGAGAGAGAGAGAGAAAAAAAACATAATTTATCTGTGTATTATCAAGAAAGGCAGACACTTTAATCAGTCAGCTATGAAGTCAGTATTTCCATTCTTATCTGGCGGAGGAGTGGAAATGGAGAGCCGATAGTGCAGGGGAGCCCAACGGTGGGGAGGAATGATAATGGGGAGAGAGGGCTCGCTATTGGACCGCTGTGTCAGCGCTATCTCCACCCATTATCAAGGGGCTTATCGGCGCCCCCATCAGCCTAGCTGTAATGGGGCCAGTTCAACTTTCCACATTATCATACGACTAGGACCTGGTTGAGAGAAAGCTAGAGGTCTGGCTGGAGACAGAGAAAGAGGGAGGGAGGGGGAAAGAGAGAGAAAGAGACAGAAAGAGAGAGAGAGAGGGTGGGGTAGGGCGGGGATCAGAGAAAAAGGGGAAGGAAAGGAGAAAAGGAGAGGTAGAGGGAGACGGAGGACAGGGAGGGAGATCTGTGCAGTCGTAGGGTTATTGTTTATGGACAAAGAGCTCAGAGAGATAGAGAGGGAAGGCAGGGGGACGCACAGAGGAAAAGGATTAAAAAGAAAAATATTTGAGATTGCTGCAAACTAATATAAAAATTCCACCAGCAGCAGTTTCGGAACATCAAATTCCTACAAGACAAAATCCCGGCAAGCTGGAGGAGTCTGTGAAGCTCAAAGGGAGTGAGGAAGGAGGCGACCGTGGCAGAAACAGCCTTAATGCCTCTTCATATGTGCAATTAAACAGCATCAGGATCCGGGCTCAGGCTGTCGGCTTTACCAAGCCGAAACCTGACAGCCTCGCCTTTTCCGCGGAAGTCAGCGCCGCCGTGGCCTAAACATTCCCCTGTGAGCTAATTTTTCCCCACATATGCGAGACTGAATGCCATATAGCTGTTCCATACTCGTCCATAACCTCTCGTCCTTTTGTACACTTACCGCACAGCTGTCTGCGGCACATCAACGCACTCCCCCCCCCCCCCACACTTCAATTGTACATACAGCACATACGACTTATAAATTCTTCAGCAGAAGAAAATCAGGAAAAGCTGACGTAAGATATTTTAAGACTTTCTGCTAAGAGGATTAGAATCAAAATGAACAACGGTTCTTCATCAAGTCTACAGGCAGAAGGCCAGCCCCGTAGAGACTTTTGTGAGGTTCAAGGAGCATCCGGACACCCAGGACAGACAGGGGCTGCTGATGGACCAGAGTGACCCAAGTCTTCTCACCAGAGGTGAGGAGTCTGCAAGCTGCCCAACTAATCTCCCAATTCCCCACTGAACTGTTTCGAGGGGAGACAATTTTCTAATATTAATAACAAGACAAGAAGCTACAACTTTAAACAAGCAGGCGGAGTGAAACAGAAGGTCAATGTGCCAGACCATTTACAGGACAATAAAAACACATGCATTCCTGTCATATACCTACGGCTCCTGTAAAATATGGAATAAAACATCATAAACCCCACTATCATAAACACACACAGATCCTAGCGAATCAGAAACCGCTGAGTATTAGCATAATGACAATTAATACAGAGCCCACCTGAGACTATAAGTGCCAGGCCCCGCCCCTTTCTCCAGAATACTACCCCCCTGCCCCTTCACAAGTAGTCTGACTGACAGGTTACTTATCAGCCAAAAAACACACACTCACAGGGTTTACACAAGCGCAAAGCAAACCCGGCTCTGAGATCACTCATAACACAATCTCTAATGAGTCATCCTGTACAATCCGAAGACCGTTTCAGGGAGGGAGAGAACGGAGGGAGAGAGGCCAAAAGGAAGAGGCACAAAGGAAGGAGATAGAGACTCGCGGGAAGGAAAGGATGAGAGAAGGGAATGAGAGCGCGAGACAAGCTTGGCGAGAAAGCGAGAGAGGCTCCACGCCGGCTAACAGCCGCAAACTGGTGACACCGACCGCCCCGCGCCAGAAAGGTTCCTCCGGCCAGCACCACGTACAAAAACCTGGCGTCCCTCAGCACAATCTCAGGCCTCCCCTTTGTCAGCCTTTTGTTTTCGTCCCTCGGCTATTCAAACCAGCTCTCGTTCTCCGCAGAAGAAAAGAGACTACTCATAACACTGCCGCGTTTTGAAAGCGCTCATTACGCTTTGGCTGTCGTTCAAGTCGAGGTGCGTATCGCTCGGGAAGGGGGTATCGCGCCCATTGTTGCGTTATACAGAATCTCAGATCTGTTTTTATATTTACACCCCCTATGCTCCAATCAGTGAGGAAACTCTGAGGAGGATGTGCCATGTCAGGGGCGGCCCCCACAGCCCGCCTGGCCATTTCGCCGGCATTCGGCTTTCGCCAAGCAGGTCTGCCAGGCGTCGACATTTTGCACCTGGGAGAAAAGGCTGAAACAGTAGGAGTAATAGCTCTCTTATCATGGGCACCAGGGGCCTTGTCATAACATTAGTGTTACACTCTGTCTTTGCACAGGCTGCCAGCCACGTAGCCCGAACAACCTTCTGCAGGCTTTACGACCAATCCCCACCCCCCAAGCTGATGGCACCTAAACACTCTCTAAATATTATGGACGTGAAGTCACACATAATACACTTCTGGTCCTCACAGGTGAACCTGTATCGTCTCATTCCACTCGTTTCATCAAAAGTAAAAGAACCTTACCAGAGTACCCTCTTAAGACTAATTCAGGAACTGTAAAGATAAAGTCTCAGATCTTAAAAAGATACATTTTTAGATTTTGGAGATATGGCTAGAGAATTAGGTCAATTTAACCCCCTACCCGCCAACTCCTGGCATAGTACAAGAAGCTGTCAAGTGATAAGTGTGCACGTGTCTTTGTTTGGTGTGCATGTGTGTTTGTGCCCCCTTGGGTTCCCATGGTAGACCGCAGAGACACAGGCCAGCTGCACTGCTGAAACAGATGTTTAAACAATGGGGTTAGCCTGCCATTACTAGCCTGAAGGGTGCAATGTATGGGCCCCTGAATTCAGAACTGTGGATAGCTCATATTATTGGCCAAAATACCCAACCAGAACCTTCTCACCCATCTCTGCTGGCTGTACTTCATGTCAGAAACACTTATTCTTTAACAAAAAAAAACAGCTTCAGAACTGAAAGTTTACTTGTGTCTATATAGGGCTAGACCGAGTGTCCCGTTTCGCTTTGCCGATTGTTTTAATCTATCACCATTTTTAATCGCCCTAATTCAACTTGTTCCAGGACAGTGTTACATAGCGTACACTGAAGATCAGAAACCAAAACGCTGATGCTAATGCCCAAGAAGGAAAATGATCGCGCTTCCAAACCTGATCACCACATTTCATGGAGAGTCAAAGCTTAACAAGCCTCCATCCGGCGAACTTGGCGCACTGTAGCGGGCAAACAGAGAGCACAACCTGAGTGCTCTCAAGAAAAAGGGAGGAACAGGAAGGAGAGAAGAACGGCCTTCCTTTATCATACGCCATCTAATATCTTCATCGCAATCGTCGCAATAATACTGCTGCCGCAGCGCGTCGTTTTTCTTCTCGAATCATGGGCATGCAACAGTTTTCTTATAATGATAAAATAAACAGCAGGCCAAAGATAATCATGGGGGGGGAGTCCCTGTAGTATCTTCCGTGAAATCTACAGTGAGTAATATGCGGAATTAGTTTTAATTAAATTAATTGACTACAATGGTCGTTAGGAGAAAATACGGGCAAAACTGTGGAGGGGGGGGGGGTGCATTCACACCTATCATCTAATTATACAACAACATTAATCACATTAAGCATGGAGCGCACTGGCAAAGCTCTAGAGCGCAGCTCCCATGCAATGCTTTGTTATTGCACTAAAGTCCCTCTCCTGCCTGCTCGGCTCAGATAAGAACTCCTATCAGACTTGGCGATCTCTATCTGTGCAGAGATCGGCCCGACGGCTTATCTAAAGTTCACATCGAGCTAAAAGCAATACAAAGAGGGAAAACACACAGGCAAACGCCACCGTGGCGCTGCGGCTCTCTCGCTCTGTACCTATCTGTGCAGGAGCACAAGCTTTTCCTTGTTTCTCTCTTAAATGTGGACATCTGAAGACGGAAAAACGGTGTTGTGATATGCAACTATCACACGGCTAAAGATCAATAGTGGCGTTTCGGGGGGTATGTTTTTTTTGGGGGGGTGCGCATATATCTAACTAACTGAAGCTGCAATCTCGTTTGCGATTACGGGACGTCTCAGGATTCCCGACCAAAGTGTGACATCGCTTTGGACGTTTAGCCCTTATTCTGCATTCTGACGTCGCTTATCGGCGTCTCGGTCGCAGACGTCAGGAGGCAAAGCCGCCGCTATCTTCCCAGATCGGCCGAGCCGCTTATCATCTCGGCAGATCTCACAGAGAAATATGCTTTAATACGCATTTATCGCTTTTTTTAAATTCTGTGCTCTTTCTACCCTTGTTCTTATCGATTTAATCATCCTATTTTGATGCAACCAGCTAGTTTCAAACACAGAAAAAGATGAGAACCAGCTGGGTATAATTAACATGCGCATTCCGTTGTAATCGGCCCGATCTGCCTCCCGTTATCGCGCCTGGATCTCCACCCTCCCTATCCTGTCTAACATCTCAACTGCCAGAACTTAAAACTGGGAACAGGAAGCGCCGGCCGTATATGTGAAAGGAATTATTATATCAGGGAGGGGCCGTTGATCTGTCGGCAAGATCAGTCTACCGGCACTAAGAAGCGACGCGTAGTAACGCCACCGCTCACCGAAGCGTCCCACGGCCGCAGGCTACAGACCTTCTTATAGGAAGGCGGCCTTCTGGGTCGCACCACCCCGCGCAGAAGCGCGATTACAAAAGTCTTCCTCGGTGAAGGAGGGAAAAGAAACGGTCCTAACAGAAACATATCTACGGGGTCACAAAGAACCATGTGACAATGTAACTTTGCCATCAGACAAGTAACAAGTGAGGAAATAAGGGTCACAGCACATGATAAGTTGGCGATGACGACATCAGATTGAAATGGACTAATTTTGTCTACTTTATTAGCACACTAATTACAGTTTCAGTGGAATATTCATGTTGGCCTACAAGGAATTAATTGGTATTTTAAGCATTACAATCAGTAGACATAGAATCGTGGTTTGTGTAACCATTTAGGCCTATTAACAATAATATTTACTACTAATGTTATTATTGTGAGGGAAACGTTGAAGAAATGCGTTGAATTCGTATTATTTCTTTAGTTTTGAACAGCAGTCACTGCCTTTATTAATATATAAGCTGCGAAAGGAAAATTAGCCTTCTTCGGCAATTTATTAAATTCGGCAAAAGTCCAACATCAGCCCAAAACAAGTTCCGAGAAGTGGGAGCGCCAGAGGACCATCCCGGGGGGCCGGCGTCGCCAGTACACGCAGGGATATTTACCCACAGCACACTGGTACTACATCGCTCCTGTGATGGTGGATAATTGGGCAAATCCTCAGGAGTGAAAACATGAAACGTATCCAGCCTCCGAGGCGAAAAGCTTTGTTCCGTCGGCGCTATATGCGCGTCCCGCAAAATCCTCCGGGGGGCTTAAACAAAGTTCGACACAACAGCGTATGCTAATGTCATCTTATCTGGAGGCTTCTGGTTCTCTTTCCAAGAGTCGCTTTCTCCTTTTCCTCCCATTAATATATATATATATATTTTTCCTTTTTGAAAAGCCCTTTCAAACTCAACCTCCAAGTTATTGCTACTGTGTTTATCTTGCCGAAGCATCTCTCCTGGAAGCAGAACTGAAACAGTGCCTGGCACCGGAGCAAAACGACTTTTCAGCTTTGGTGCTCCCTTTTTTAACTCGGGGAAAGGCATTTAATATTATGTTTAATTTTTTTATCAAATTTGAAATCGCAGACTAGAGATAAATAGTTGCATGTTTACAAAAAAAAAACAGGAAGGATTAGTTAAGCATCGTGGGCAAGTTAGCCAAGTGCACGAGAAAGGGGGGGAGAGAGTGGCGACCGTGCATTACAGAGTTAATGGGACAGATGAAAAAAGATCCAATTGTAATCCCTATCAGCGAGTGAAATCAGCACAGCGCGGCATCTGAGGCCCCCATCTCTGGAAACAGAACAGAAAAGCCAGTCTCGGAGCAGCCACAGACAGAAAACAAATAAAAAGATCCAATTTTAATCTTTATCTCGACTGAGATCAGATCGCTCTTTATCTGGGCTCCCATCGCCTTTCTCAGAGAGCAGTGGCGTTTCCAAAACAGAATTAAACAGGAAACCATGGCAACGGTCTGCAGCATGTGGACACTACTTGTATTTTAAAAAAGGAAATGTATTTTTTAAAGCAACAGGCCATTTGAAGAAATTAATAATGCGCGGTGCAGCCAATCAAGCGATTCGGAACTTAGTGCCAGCCGGCACCGTGCCGAATACAGCGCTGGCATCGCCCGTATTATTTATGACACTTAATCTAATCAGGTGCCAGAAGGTATGCGCATGCACAAACATCGCCGGTGATTATATTTTCGAGAACACTGTATGGAAAGCGAATTTCGTATTTACAGTACCGATTACAGAGACCGACTGATGCTGATCCGAAGTGTATTCGACTCTCGGTTAACTTTAAAGGGGGAAAAGTAGCAAACGCTCCCGCAACATAAATTCACAGTCCCCAGCGTGCATGTCTGACAGCGGGGCTTCTTACAAAATAAATAAATGTGCGAATCACCAACAAAATTATGGCAACGGCTTTGCAAAATACTGCCGGTGGAAATACACGTCAACATCATAACGGTGGGGAATACATATTTAGGCAGGGTCTCCGCGATAACTTTCTAGGTATCTACTCACGTTTGATCTGCCTGGGCTTGCTCTGTTTTCTTCTGGACATGGTCGTTCCCTTTCCAATAGCGGCGAAGCGCTCCGTCCGCGGAGATCTAGCAGGAAAGCACAGCCGTGTCCCAGATCGGAGATATCCACATGTCCCGCACTTCTTAATGACCGGGTACGCTAGCCTGCCCGCCGACTACCTGCGAGCACGCCAGCGCTGCCCACTTCCAGCCGCTTTCCCGTCCTCCCCCGTGCGCCTTTAACTCTCGCAGGGATCGCAGGGACTGGGGCCGGTAAGTTCCTGCGGCTCGCCGCTCGGTCTGCTCTCACTGTTTCTTCTGACGCTTCGCGGCTGCTCTCGCGCCCGTCGTTCGTTTTCATTTGTGTCACAAAATGCCCCCCCCTCCGGTAATTCAAGCGTGCGGTTCTGAATGGGAGTCCTGACACTCACACCCTCGCTATGGCGACCCGGGAGCAGGCCACGCCTCCCGAAACGCCCCCGGCTTGTGACGGGCCTGCTGTCTCCCGGATGTGACGACACACGCCACGCCCACAGGCAGGCCATTAAATTTGCGGGACGCTCCTCGGCTCCGGCGTGCGACCGGCGCACGTACATTTCCAGTTGTATAAATCTGCTACGAGACACTTCGACGCGGCAGGTTACTGGATTTGGACTCACACGGATTTGTTACTTGCTCGTTATAAGGATTCATGTTCAAGGATAGAATTCAAGACGTGTTTGTTTAAAAATGTCGCCTTTAAATGGGCAGCCAAAACTGTAACGTACCTATTCAGTTAAATGATAACCATATTGATCCTGGATATTCTTATCATTGCACCTCAATAACAAAAGACCGATCATTTTTTTAAGACGACGACTTTAAATTTAAGGGATTTGTTTTCCTTTCTAATATCAGCATGCCTTTCACGCGGACAGCTGGCCGCCAACGCAATTATCACTATTATTTTCAAAATACAAATCATTAAAAATACACGGAATACACTAAAATAAGTTTCTGTCCAGCTGACACAATCGTTAACAGCAAATACTCCCTGGATGTAATGGCAATATATTAAACACAAAAAATACACTTCAGTCTGTAATGCGCACTGCCACCTAGGGGCTGCTAATGAGAACGTAATTAAATTATCTCCGCTCATGTGACGCAGACGGCAGCCTGGACAGGATGCCTGCCCTTTACAAGCTGTACAAACACACGCGTCAGTTTTAGACAGACGAGCTTACCTACACCTGCATTGTATGTCTTCGTTTCGTGTCTCTGGCATGTGTTGTTGGAATAAAGCATTGCACTCGGAAGAAGTTCCTGATACAGCCCAGTGGCAGGCGGCAAACACACAAATTCCTAAGGTGCAGGGCCACCTGTAATGGCATCATTCCACATCCAATATATACGCGTAATAATACAGGCAAAAAATTAAAATACACTGGCACGAAATCCATTATTACTGTAAATGTATATATACTCAGGCCATTTTATGCTCCTTTCCGTAATTTCAGATATCAGGCACTCAGGATAAACACGTAATTTTGATACAGACATTCTAGACTGCTTGCAGATATTCAAAGCAGTAACAGACATTAAGAGGGCTATTAAGAGAAAATTTGTCAATACTGGTCACGCCTTTTGCATTAAGAAAACCACACTACCCATAATTCTTTCGTTGTTAAAGTTTCTTTACATGTAGTCTGTACTATTGTGGTGGCCTAATGGTTAGGGCTGCACATTTGTGACTGAAAGGTTACTGGTTCAAATCCCTAGCCAGCAGAGTGCTGCTACCCACTACTATGTCAGACCTAGAGGACACATTTTGTTTGGTGTGCCGACAATTAATCACTTTCACCTTCATACCTCAAACAAAAGAACTGAAAACAGTAAGTTGTATTCAAAATCTCTGGTGTGGTGTATGCACAAAATACTCATAAAATGTCACACAATTAGCTGAGCAGCCTTGACTAAGTGGATTGCAGTGTTTGTCATGATTTTGAAGCAATAAATTTAACTGTAAAATCTGTGCAAATTTGGTAAGGCCTTAAAAATCATTATGAGGATCTAACATCGTGTATCAGTTGCCATTGATTCTATCAGCGTCTAAATATCCAAATTAATGTGTGACCATCTAATCCACAGCTAATAATCCACATCTAATACTGATTATTCCATGTCATAAGAATTAGCATTTTTTTATTGAAATACAGAGTTATTATACAGTACCTAACTGTACAAAGCTGTTTATACATTAACGGCACAAATGTATTTTACTGCCTTAGTATGCATTGGGTGCTTATAGTGTGGTTGCCCAGCTGAGTCGCTTTTGACAGTGAGTGCCCCTTCATTTTTGATAACGTAATTAATTTCTCCTTTGACAGATCTGACACCTCTGTGTTCAGTCACTCGGCATCCCCAGCTTTGGGTGCGAGTCAGAAGACCCGCAGAGTGCATTACTGCAAACCAAGTGCAGAGGATCCACACAGGCAAGGCAGGGGACCAGACGGGATTAGCACAAGGCTGTTCAAAGCATGCGCCAGCCAGCTATGTGGAATTCTTAAAAATGCATTTACACTTTCTTTGAGTGTGCAGAAGGTGTCACAGCTATGGAAGACATCCTGCATAGTACTGGTGCATAAGAAGGGGTGACCCAGTGCCCCAGACTGGGGGCTTTAGCATCACATATAGTGAAATGCTTCAAAAGGCTGTTGCTTAAACAGTTCACACCCTTAGTCAAAGCCTACTTGGACTTTTTAGAGTTCGCTCACCGAGCAGATACTGTATAGGGGAGGATGGAGCACTGGTCTACATACTCCACCGATCCTATTTCCAGAGAGGACAGGATGGTCAGGATCAAAGTTCTTTAAACACCATCTGGCCTCTCAGACTGGTGAACAAGATCAAAAATATGGAGTTTTCTGGATTATTGACTACTTACTAAACAGGTGACTGTCTGTTAGGCTTTGGGACCATGTGTCAGATATGATCCCATCTTGGAAGAATCCCAGGGAACATCCATTAAAGTTAATATCAGATATTCTCTGATAATTCCCCCACTATCATACAGATGCTCTGTACAAACACGCAAAGCAGGCTATTCTTTTTAAGAAGGCTAAGGTCTCTTAATGTCTGCAGCAAGGATGCTGTGCAAAATAGTCTGTATAATTTATAATGACGTGCCCTACTGCAGGAACAGCACTGTGGTGCAAGGTGACCAAACAAACTGGTCAGGAAAGGATTTGTCTGATGCAGACCTGACCCTGGACGTGCTGGAGACAGTCACCAAAAGGACAGTGACAGTATCAACCATCTTCAGCAAATTTTGGCCATTCTCGTTAGAATGCTGTATCCATAAGCAGCCACCCACTCAAACCTACCACAATGTTCTAAGCTGCACTATTGGGGTTTTGTTCTCCAAGGGTCTGTAAGACTGTATAGCGCCTCCTCTTGGCAGACCCACACTCACTCCTGCCACCTGTGGCTGGACACAAAGCCCACCCTCAGAATCATTTCCTGCTAAATCAATGGCCAGGACAACTTAACCACACACACACAAATCTGCAATCCCTCTCATTTATTAACTAATCCTCTGGGCTATGTTCTGCTGTCTTGCCAGAATTTCCCACTTGGGGTCAATGAAGTATATGTATCTATTTATCTGTGAGATCTCCATCTTGAGGACAGTCCTGGTTCGATGCAATACATCAGTTAAGTTAAACGTAATGCAACATTTTAAAATGTCTTTGTCTTCTAATTTCTTTTGTTTCCTTTTTAATCAAAGTGCCGTTTTTCCTGCAACATTCTCTCATATATTTATGAAAAAATATACTCCTATAGTAATGCAAATACACTCGTAATTGTCATACTATAGCATGTATTCATGAACCCTGACACTGTGACAACCGATCCAGAATTCATTTCACGAGCTACTTGTGTTCGTCCTCTACAACCACGCTCACTTCCCGATGGTTTCAATCTGCAATCACTCATTCCACAATCCATCAATCTATTTAAACTTCCTCTAATGAATACTTCTTGTTCAGTCTTGGTGGTCTGCTCGTTGGGTCTGGCTTGCGCTTTTGCATCTGTTTCTGAGCTTTCGGTTCGCTGATTCTGCGGTTTGGGGTCAGTTCTGCTTTTGCTTAGCGTCTTGGCCGCCGCTCGCTGATCACATGAGCACGTTCTGCTCTGCGGCCTCGTCTTCGGTTGTAGCCACCTGACCTCAGCGTCTGACCCCTTGCTTAGCCACTCTGACCGCGTACCACGCAGTCCGCGTTCCCGGGCTATTCGGCGGCGCACATGCGGAACCTCGGGGGCGCGCTACTGAGCAAAACACACGGCCACGTGGTTGTGCGCCGTTCAAGGTGCGACTTTTTGCCTGTGGCGGTGTACCTTGTTAATGAACTTTCATATTCTTTAACTGTCCCTTTGGCGTGACAAACAGTCAAACAGTACTGTCAAACAGCGTCTAGCTAACGGTATGTTAAAACCCAAATGCCATGGTAGGTTTGTGAAAATATTTAGATTTTTAGATCTGAATACAGCTTTATATATTTTTTAATTGCCCAATTTAAATGTATGTGCTGGATATATTTACCATCTTACATCATATACTGAAACAAGGTCATTTTCTTCAATACCGACGTACGCATATCTGGACTAGCAATGTTACGTCGGGCAATATCTTCCTATTTGAATAAAACAGCTGACTAATTTTTATCTCGGGAAAAGTTATGTCTCCCCCTAGTGGAATTTGAAAAATAATGCTCTGCTGCTGCGCAAAATCTGTATATAGACGTTAGATGCACTTAACGCAATTGATGCTCACTGTCCTAGCATAATATACTATGCGTATCATCAACGCATTTTAAATGTGTGAATACTAATAACTTAAAGGAAGGAATACTCATAATTTATTTCACCAATCAGACTATTGTACTTTAAGTTCAACTTCTAAAAGCACAAAGACAGATATACCTCACTTGATGGACTATGCAACTGGAAAATAATTCAATGCGCTCTGTCTGTCATTACGGTAAAATGCATTGCGTTGTTAATACCGAATCCAAATGTCCAGGACCAATGATATTATTCTGCGTATTTGAAGAGACTGTCTAGAGCAGTGGGTCTCGACTGATGGGTCATGACCCAAAAGTGGTCATCCCGTACTCCCCTCGACCCCCACCCCAGAGGTGCTGTAAAGGTGGATTGGCATAGTTTGGGGGCCTAGTATGATATGCTTTCATGGGGCCCAAAATCTCCAGCGACGCCCCTGGTTAATCAATTAATATGGGACTATGGTTTAGTTTTATTAAACTCCTGGAACATACTCCCCAGGGATCGATAAAGCTCTTTCTTATCTGTACCTTATCTTAATCTCATCTTATCTTATAATTGTTTCATCTGCATTGCCTGACTAGTCCAAATACAATCACAGCGTAAATCGTTTAAAAATCTAGAGGGCAACGGGGACAGTTTTAGAAATCAGTCAAAGTCCAAAGACATGTCTTTAGAGGGCAGTGAGGGGGTTAATGCACACAGGGCCAGCTCTTCCAAAGTCAATAGATTCACAGGTGCAAGGCTGAAGGTCAGTTTGTTTCTGGTGGTTACTGAAGTTTCTGGTTCAGGGATGTGTACAAAGTTGGGGCCACAGGGTCACTGACCTGAGCTGAAAGCTGATTGGCCCCCAGAGTGCCCCCTTCCCTGTCACTCATTGATTTGACATGTATAATTGGCTAATGATAAGGTTGGCCCCTCTGTATCAATTTTGCCCTCTTTTTTCCCACAACCTAAGAAATCCTAGAATTGCGCCAGTGCTGGCTACATTTTTGCAGTGAGGCTGTTCAACTCGCACTGTCTGAGTCTGAGGACAGGGAGCGGGCGGGTGTATTTAGTCGTGCGTATGTTCATGAGCATGTTCACCAACAGCATGGTGCAGCTTGGCGGCTTCATCTTGGCTGTCTTTATTATATCGACGGGTGCCCAAACAGGCAAGTGAAACCCAACATTAATATTTCACTATAAGACAAAGATGGCCATACAAAACCATATTGATGTTTCACTAAGAGTTTATCTGCACTGTGATTCAGCACAAAATCATCTAGACTGGAGATAATTTTGTACATAATAGTGGTGACTTCTAATGAACTACTTACATGCATAATCAAAGGACCTGGTAGAAACAAAATGCGTGTTTAATTAGTGAAAATAATGATTTTACAGTATAATATAAAATTCATTGGCTTTAGATTGAAATTCTCGTAAACATAGGATGACATATTAAAATCATAGAATAACATATTAGTGTCCTAAACATTGTGTAATTGGTTTGGGTGGTGTACGGTTTGGGATTAGAGTATAGTATAGGCTTTGGTTTAGATCAATGATTCCCAACCCAATCCTCAGGCACCCACAGCAGTCCACAAAAAAATCAAGCAACCGAACAGTGAATACTTGGTACTGGTGGTACTGGTGTACTGGGAGCTGGAAGGGAGAAACAATGCAGACTGTCTGGGGTCCCCAAGGACTGGGTTGGGAAACACTGCTTTAGATGAATGGCATTGACAGGAACAAATGTGAACATCAGACAACTTGTATTTCTGAAGCTGTTCTGCATTAGTTAACAAGCATCACTGTACTGGTGAATTCAAGCACAGTGGATTTGTGCAATAGCAGAACAGACATAAATAAATAAATAAAAATGTAACACACTCCCTACAGATGACGGCCCGGTGGTTTCTGTCAGAAACGGCAGCTTACGGGGACAGTACATCACAGTGAACGGCACCGAAAAGGCAGTGCAGCAATACCTGGGCGTCCCCTTCGCTCGCCCCCCAGTGGGGGCCCTGCGTCTGGCGCCGCCCCAGCCGCCGTTAGCGTGGGAAGGCGTGAGAGATGCCACACGCCACTCTGCCATGTGAGTGTTTACTTAGCGGGCCGCATCTTCGGCCGAGCGAATCGGGTAAAACATGTAACATTCCTTCCTTTTCCTCATAATGTTTTCCCCGCCACAGGTGTGTGCAGAACCCAGACATCGTGGCAGAAATTGCAAAACTGCTCAACCTCAATTTTTCTGTACCCGCTGTATCAGAGGATTGCCTGTACCTTAATGTATACACCCCCGGTGACCGGTCTGCTGAAGAGAGATTACCTGTAAGATCTGACCGTGCACACTTAGCACGCACAATGTTTATGAGCCCCTGGCACGCATAAAGAGTGAGATTAATATAAGAAAGCCCATGGGAGCTGCACTTTCTCCAGGTGCTCAGTGTCATATTGACATCAGTAGGGAGATACTCTTAAGAGGTGTGGCCATTCTATTACCACTGGGAACTTCCTGGTAGCGGCCAATAGCTGTCCAAAGAGTGGGGAGGGCAGCCCCAAAAGTAGAGTAGCTGCTGGTTAGATACCAAGGGCACGCAGGCATGTGGCCAAACCGGGAGAGCGGTTCAGTTACACATCTGCAGGAATAAAGGCATGAGAAGGTAGAGCAGAAAGCTATGGTCAAGGTGACATGGAGTCATTAGCCAGCTACAGGGGAGTGCTGAATTCTCTATGTGATAAAGAAAACTTCAAGGCTGAGCACAGTGCATACACCCCAGGCCGCTTAAATAGAAATGAATCGCGCCAGAAACAGGATGGGCGCACTGAAGAGGAATTAAGCAGAGGGGCGCATCCTCAGTACCAAAGCATACACTTATACAGGCAAGCGTGACTCACTTGAAGCACAGCGCTCATCACACTTTCAAATGAGTCGTTCGTTATTAGGAATGGTTACTCAAAGGAAAAGCTGAATGCAGATGTGTTTTAAGTAGACAGAAAGTGAGCTGAGGCTTGACTCCACTGCTCAGGTAATGGTGTGGATCCACGGGGGCGGTCTGTCCTTCGGCTCTGCCGCCCAGTTTGATGGTTCGGTACTGGCAGCCTACCAGCAGGTGGTCGTGGTGGTGATCCAGTATCGGCTTGGAATCCTAGGGTTCTTGAGGTACATGAGATGAAATGAATGCAGGAGACATTTAAAGACGTGCAAGTTTCAAACAACTGACATATCAGCTGTCTTTTGGGAAGATCTATTCACTAATCGTCCACATCGTCCCATTTGGGTATTGTTTTTAACAGTTACTCATACTTCAGAATGTCTCCAGTTTACGTGCACCCTTATCACCAAAGAATTTCCATCCGAGATTAATAAATTTTCTTATCCTTATCGGATTTTTCATATCTTATCTTTTCTTATCTGGATCTTAAATGCAAAGTCCTGGAAAATCATGGAATTTTACCACCAACTTTATAGAAGAACACAGTATATATTTGCTTATATATTTCTTTAATTATGGCAGCACTGGAGATGAGCATGCCAGAGGCAACTGGGGCTTCCTGGACCAAATAGCTGCCCTTCAGTGGGTCCAAGGGAACATCGAGAGCTTCGGGGGAGATCCAAAGTCAGTCACTATATTTGGAGATTCTGCTGGGGGGATCAGCGCATCATTGCTTGTGAGTTCCTGAGGGAAGAAAACCACAAATTATCTGTATAAAATCTACTTAATCTAGTGTATAATTACTTGAGGATATTCATCATTTTTCAGTCATCCAGGTACAACTGATAAACCAGTATAGAGCACAACTGAAGGGAATATTTTCACAAGTCGTTTAATCCAGTCATTTCTGAAAAACTTTCTGTGGACTTAATGACGTTTGGAAATTGAATGAAAGTTCTTTGTCGAATGACATGAACACTGAGTGAGTTTTGGGAATTAGCCCTTTAGTTATGGGACTTGTTGTGGTGAAGAGCATCCTAGTATTAGCCGCTTCTGATCTGTTTTATCCTAGGTCCTTTCGCCACTGTCTTCTGGCCTTTTCCACAAAGTTATCTGCCAGAGTGGGGTGGCGACAGTGCATCACTTTTCCACCAAACGTCCACTGCCCCTCGCAAAGGTTCACCGTCAGCCGACTTTGGCGGCTTCCCAATAACCTCATGCTAATGATGTTTCTTTGGATCGCCAGGTCCATACTCAATGCCGTGTGACGTTCTCACCACTCCCTGCAGGCGGTGGCCAACTTGACTGCATGTGACAGTAATTCTACAGAACACCTTGTTCAGTGTCTGAGGCAGAAGACCCAGGAGGACATTATACAAGCTACCAAAGCCGTGAGATTTTTCATATTATGCTAAATGTTCCAGGCCCCAGCCCGATTTCCTCATCGCCGTGTGACTTTTTATACCGAAGAAAACAGGAATGAAAGTGCTACTGCACAGCACAGTGGAGTTCATGATTAACGTCATTATTTAGTAATGTACTTGGAGTTATTTTGGGTACGATGACACACGGCCCCTTTATAGATATCCAGAATGCAATGCAGCGATTTTCATTTAATTATGCTGCATAAGAAGATAGTCCCATATTTTACCTGATATCTTGGAGTTTATGCATGTTGCATCCAGTTGTTCCTGGTTACTCTTGTCAGCACAAATTTCCTGCAAACACTGCACATTTGCTGTAGACCAAAGTGATCCCTTTTTCAATGTGTTTGTTAAATGTTTGTCGGTATCTGATCTGTCATTTTAGTGTACATGTGCAAATGTGTGTGCCTGTCGCACCACTGACGTCATGTCTGTGTTCCGTGGTTCCAGGGTCAGCCCCAAGTGGCATCTTAGTATATTGTATCCTTAGCAGCACAGATAAAAGTCCTGCATAGTTCATTGTGCAAATTTCATGCATACATCCATAGTTACTGGCCATTACATGGCTTTACCTGTATGGACATGATGATAATGTGTTTCAGAAAAAATCCATTCTGGGGTCAACAGTGGATGGATATTTTCTGGAGAAACCTTTAGAAGACATTTTTAAAAACCAGGAATTCCATAAGGTCCCGATTCTTCTAGGTGTGACTAACCATGAGTTTGGCTGGATACTCAGTAAGGTAAGTCCCACGCGCTGCGCTCTGACCCACACAGTGACGCATCCCCAGTGAGTACATACTTCTTTCAGATGCCTTCTCCTGGTCGTTTGTCCTTTGGTTTGCGTTACCATCCTCTTCTTAAACTTCTCGACTTAAGTAAAAGCCAGCTGACTAAAACTGTGATACTGCCTCTTTTGGTTAATGCGAGATTTTACTCAACATTATTACGTACAGGAAAACGACTTACAATGCCACGCTCGACCTTCTCAGATGATCGACACCATGGGTTCATAAACATTGCAATATAACCAGAACAATGAAAAATCTCAATGGCTTATATTTGCCAAAACGTTTATGTTGAATGCATAGAGAAGCTCTAATAAGAAGAACATAAGCCACCAGTCCTGACCCAATCTCCATCACCTGATATTACTATCATGCTTGTTCTTTTTTTGGTTGTGCCTCAGGCATTTCTCTCTCATGACTGGGAAAGGGGAATGGACAAGCAGGCAGTCGTACCTATATTAAACCACATTTTTCATGGATGGGTGAGTTATGTTTTTTTTTCCTAAACACATGTTTCTTCCCAGTATAACATTGATTTTGCCTCATGTTCCATTTCCAAAATTCCAAAACACAGCATAGCAAACAGATTAACCTGTTAGGTCCTGTAGCCCACAAGAATTTCAAGTGCAGAATGCAGGACTGTTGGCAATCTGGGTCCGCCTGTTTTCCATTTTGAGAAACTGTGATGAAATAATTTATGCTCAAATAAAAATGGTCATAATGTCAAATAATTAATATTATTTATTAAAAAATTCTCAGATGTGCACAGATCTAAATCTCTGTATTTTGTGAAAAATCATCAGTGTGATATTTGAAAACAGAACATTTGTTGACATGTATACATTACATAAAAAATGTAGACTTATGTTTACTAACTTTTACAAAGTAGGGTGTGTAACTCAAGGCGTAGATCTTTGCAACTTTTGACAGGTAAACTGGGTTTATCAGCGGGAAGATAGACAGACGTCATCCAATGAAGTCTCAGCTTGACTGAGGACAAACCTTTCTGTGGGAGGCAGCAGAAAGCTCCGCCCTGTCTGGGTGCGTGGGAGGTCTTTGCGGCCTCATGCTGAATCCCTGTTTCAGGCTGACAGTATGAATGAGCTGATCGCCGTGGAATACCTCCAAGACGCCGACACGCCAGAGAAAGTGCGGGACGCGTTCACTGAAATCCTGGGTGACCTCTTCATGGTCCTTCCCACCATCAGAGTGGCTGATTACCACAGAGGTTAGTCTGGGACCAGTGAGCCAGTGACGGGTTCCTTCCCAAGCAGCACATTGTGGGCAGACTTTCACAACAATGTTCACAGTACCTCGCTGCTGCTGCCCGTCTCGCGCAGATGCAGGGGGGCCCGTGTATCTGTATGAATTCCAGCACCCCCCAGCCGTGTTCAAAAGCACCAGGCCCAGCTTTGTCAAGGCCGACCATGCTGATGATATCTACTTCGTCTTGGGAGCTCCCTTCTGGAATGATCAAACTAAGGATACAGGTAAAGCCACAGAAACATGTGCATACTCAATAACAGGGGTGACAGTTCATAAACATATCTATCTTGGGGGGGGGGGTATCTAAGGGGTGGCCAGGGATAGAAAATATGTGGTTGCCCCAGTTGCCATCCCATAACAATACATAGATATTATATATGTGTATATATATATATGTATATATATATATACACACAGACACACACACTCACGCATACATACATGCAGACAAATGGTGGTTGAGAGATGCCAGTTAGCCTTACTGCATGTCTTTGGAAAGCCGAAGGAATCCCACACTACACAGGGAGAACATGCAAACTGCACACACAGTGAACAGAGGTTGGACTCAAACCCCCAATGCTGGAGCTGCCTGTGTTCCGTATCTTCTGTATCAGCCCTGAGCAAGTTACTTAAACAGCTTTCGGAAAAAATAGGGCTGTCAATATCGATGATATCAATAATCGAGTAGTCTGCCGATTCATCGAGTAATCGTTTATAATATGATATAATATGCAGCGCTGGAAAAAATGAGGAGACCACTCTACATTTTTAAAAATATCTGCATTTTTAAATCCTGGTTTAATCCTGGTTCTCCTGGCAGAAGGCTAAATGAGCAGCAGGCTGCTTCCAGGCTGAAAGTCTCTAAGACAGCAGTACACAAGAACAAGGTGAAGCAGGAGACTCTGGGAACGACCAGAAACCAGCCAGGTAGAGGGGGGAAGCGACTTTCTAATGCCAGAGATGGCCGTTTACTTATCCAGCAATGCCTCATAATGTCACGGATCCGGTGACGGCGGGGCATGGTGCAGGCAAGATTCACGGAGGAAAAAGGTGACGACCCACTTGCGGCTCCAAAACAAAAAGGGGTTTATTGGGAACAGACAAACTGGGGAAAACTACAAAAGAAAACAGACCACGAGGGGTCAAAACTAAAACCAGAAACACCAAATACACAAACAGAAAACAGGGCTACACTAAACAGGTAGAGAAGCAACTGGGGAACACTACTACTACTACTACTACTACTACTACTACGACGACGACGACGCACAGATCCTGACACATAAACTGCAGAATGACCTCAAGCAGGCCCAGCCCCAGCTCTCAGTTACAAGGTGGGCCAGGAAGATTTTTGGGGGGGGCAATTACATACAAAAACTATATTGAGGCCGGGTGGGCCAGCCTTGTGATTGGGTGGACCAGGCCCACCCCCATGAAGCCAGGCCCGACCTCAAGTGTCCTTCAACAGGAATGGGAAACATTAAGTGTGCACAGTTAGGTGCACAGCTAGGACAGTTCTTAACGGACTCCTAGAAGCAGGTCTGAAGTCCCATGAAGCACGGAAGAAGCCCTTCATTAATGAAAAGCAGGGAAGAGCCAGCCTGGAGTTTGCAAAAAAAATCTATATTTTAAACATAAACATACCCATAAATTGAGAAATGAGCGAAACTAAATGTTTTGCTGTGGTCTCTTCATTTTTTCCAGAGCTGTATAACAGGTTTGCTCGATGTGCGATGTAAATTAATATCAACACGGCATTTCATGTGCATGCAGTTGTCACATTGCAAAGACAGCAACAGTCTGCTGGGTTCACACCATCAATTTAGAAAACTTTGCAATTCTACCGATAGTTCCCTTTTTAAAACTATCTAGTATACGTTTTTAAAAATCATTCTAAAGTTCACCGCTTTTGCTTGAGCTCTGTGCCACATAATCATAATCATTCCATCCTTGCTGTTTGAGTCATAGACCGTGAGGCGAGTTTGTGAGAAATTAACCCACAGGGTCATATCTGACCCTACATTTTATTTCTGCGAAACCCGGCACAAAAAGGCATTTGTCTTATGATGCATGGAAATATTTTGTATTCCACAGAGACGATATTGAGCAAAAGCAAGTGATCTGTCGGCACTGCTTTGTGTCTGTTGGTACAACTAACTGCAATACCATAACTAACTTGTCTCTGTTGGTACAACTAGCTGCAATACCACCAACTTATCTGGCAGCCTTTGATGGTAGATAATAAGTTCTATTTGGCTATATAGTTCATTTTCAACTCAAAAACATCAAATATCGTTGAGCTCTATACTTAAAACACACAATATTATGTAAGATAATGCCCCTATACACCGTCTCCCTTCCACCTTATTGCCCAGTAATTGAGAATTTTAATCATGCTTTTAAGTTATCGAATAATCCTGACAGCTCTAGAAAATATATGGCTGGGCAGATGCACGAAATGTATAGGGTGTTTGGAATAATCTCATTCACTATCACAGCAAGCCTGTATAAAAACTGCCTTTGCAATTTGCAAGAGGGGAAATGAGCTGTGTTACTGCAAAGTAATTGGATGTGTATTATAGTGATAGGGAAATCCACAAATAAATGTATAAGATGTGCATCTAA
>JAODKN010000021.1:18125647-18135657 GCA_026774425.1 Petrocephalus zakoni
CCCCCCCCCCCCCCCCCCCCCCCCCCCCCCCCCCCCCCCACCCCCCCCCCCCCCCCCCCCCCCCCCCCCCCCCCCCGACGTGGATGCAGTACTGTACAGATTGCCAATACACAGGAGTGTAGCTGCAATTTCTGGGCCCCCTGTTGAAATGTCACTTTGGGTACTTTAAGTATTCCCAGGCCCCTGTAAAGTGCTAGACCCCCTGAATCTGCCCGGGTGTCCGTACCGGTGTAGCAAAACGCCCACTTTGTTTCTCCAGACTCCTTCATTCTCCCACACTCATTACCGACGACCAAACTAGAGTCACACCAGCGCCCAGCAGGTGGCGTCCTCCCTGTTTTGAGAATCCCATCAGCATTTCGCGGGCATTTCGATGGACGGGACGGTGCGGACAGAGCGGGGCATCCAGAACCTTGTTTCTCCCGTCGGAGCACACAGAGACAGATCTGTTCTTGCAGGCGGTCGGTCCAGCTGGCCTAAGCTACTCTTACTAAAGCAACAGCGGCCCGTCTCACCGCCGCCCCCTGGACCGAGGGGGCTTTGCAGAGCTCTGGCTACATGAATAAAATTCATATAGACTTGTTTGTTGCTCTTGGAGTCCCTTCCCACAGGTTTAAACCTTCATTTTCAGTCGTTTATTTGATTAAGAGGATAATTGGCTTAAAACCCCAGGGATGACCCGCAACTAGGCCCAGGCCAAGGAGTTCTGCTCGCAGTGGGGATGTGGGGGCAGGTTTCCCAAACCAAACCCTACGACCTTCCTAAAATAATGATTTCTGTGTGTATGTGTGGTAATAGCCTTGAGCCTGTAAATAGTGTTACTGTACACTGTGTCTGCCCTGTGTGTATTAGCGCGTCGGTACCACACACATTTAAGCTCTACCCTCAGGACTTTCAGGGGTACCTAAATATAGAGGACTGTATTGTGTCTCTGAACAAACAAATGACCGCACGGATTTAAGTAACATGCAACAGACCAGTCCTGCTGCACGTTAACACCATTGTGCAAATGTATATACAATTAATTACAGTATTAGTCGCCAGGATATTACCCAGGAAAATGAGTCTCAGCCTCATAACTGTGTTGGAATCTCTTTGGTCCTGACAGGGTAATAGTTAAGATTAAGAGGTGTCTGACATTTACAGAACAGCTTCTGCTTGTTTAATGCTTAGCAGACATTAAATCATATGGTGTTCATGGTGGTTTTACTGGGTCTTGGGTGTGTGACAGAGAGAGCTGAAAATAGTATAACAGGGAATAAAATATGACGTTTGATGCTTTCCACACTTTTAATTATGAACATATTATTTTTTATATTATGAATGCTATTTCTGCTATTAACGATTATATATCTATTGAACAAAATTATACTAAGGCACTGCAACGCTGATGCACTGATTGAGTTTAGATTTTGAATCTAACCTTTAATCTTTAAGTTACATTTTTAGTTTTAATTGAATAGTACTTTACGTTGTCTTTTTGTTACGCATGATCCTTTTAGCTTTTTTTTGCTGAATACGTTGTGGCTTTGCTGGGGTATGGGGTACCTGGTTAGAAACTTGTTACATCCGTGTTAGTAGAATCTAATTTTATGGGAACTCCTTCGCGAGACAGCGTTATTAGATCATGGACAAGTAAATGGATTTAAGACAGCCTTGGCAAAGTCCAATGTGACACTAGTGTTCTCCGTCATTTTTTTTAAACAGACCTTCTGTTGATGCTTTCAATTCCAATTATGCCAGCCAGCATCTGCACAGTTAAATGTTTACAACACGGCGCAATACATTGTCTCCAAGATTTACATCCCTCGGCATTGACACCGTTGCATCGGCTGCTGTTTCTCCAAAGTTAAAACCCTACTGTAGTAAAAGCAGTTGTCTCATCTGTTCTTTTTAACTAGTTTTTCTCTTCAAGTGACTCCGAGATTACTCAGTCCTGATTTCTTTCAACTTCCCTGTGCCGCAATAGCACAGTACGGCGTTAGGCTAGCCTCGTTTCTGCTAAGTGTGGAACACCCACGTGGAGGAGATGCTATCTGCAATTCTCATCTCGGTGGGTCTCATACACCAGCCCCAACGGGCGGCACTCGCATCGAAAGAGGGACTAATACACAGAGACGCGGTTAAATAAACGAGAAAATTATGCATATTTCAAATATACGGGGTGCCTTCATAAACAGCTAAGCCCAGACAGTAGAAGTAAAAGAACCTTTTCATGTCCAAACCACATAACGCACAAAGTAATTGGCGGTGGAGGTTATAATATAAGCCTTATATTTATTATGATAAATACATATATTTATTATTTTGTGAAAACAAATAAAATATTAAATGTCAGAAAACGACTGATATAGCAATTGCTCATTTTCCACAAGATATGGTTGCTAACAATAATTATATAAATAAGGGTTTGCATTAGGCTGCAGTTTTTTTTTCCTGACAAAAAAATTGCACTCATAACACTAAAAAAATATAAACATATATATATATATATATATAAAATTCCCAAGTTTAACCTCCTATTTGTGGTTGACGTTTTATTTACAAGTTCCGCCAAAATAATGCTGCATACACAGGAAATGCTGGGAGCCCCCGGCTCCTCCGCGCGCACGCAGGGAGGTTTATTTATCTCCACGCGCATTCCTGATTCGCCCTCTCCGCCCCGCGCCGCAGCGCGAGCTGCAGCCGAGTGGAACCTTCGGCTATATTTAGAGACCAGGAGTTTGCACAAGCGGGGGAGAGTAGTGCTCTATTTGAGAAAGGCAAGTTTTGAGCACAAGAATAGCGCGAAAATCCGTATTTCTGTAGCATTTCTATCATGACTGTGCAGGTGTCATTCTATTTTTTGCATAAATGATTTCATAGCTATTCAAGCTTGAAGTCCCATCATTACTCCCGTTTGTATTCATTCGTATTATTTTAAAAAGGGATCGGTTATGGAATGAAATGTCATGGTTATTGGAATGCATGGGCCAGTGACTTACTGACCAAACATCACGTTCTCATTGGTAAAAGTGTAAGACCGTCGTCTATACTGGAGTCGGTTTCACAAAAGAGAAACTCAGCTAATTTTGTTTTAAAAAGGCAGTCGACTGTGGGTTTGTTCTTCGGTGTCGGATAACACACTTGTGGAAACATCACGCACTATTTAAAACACTGTCTGCGTATTATACGTGCTGTTTCTAAGTGTGTATATTTCTGCACGTGTGCATCTGCATATGGTCACTGTGAACTTAGACTGCCAATAGACGGGGCTGACAAGCCGAGTGAAGACATTTCTTTTTTAGAGTAGGGCTATTAAATTTGGTTTTTAAAAAGAACTGAGAAATAAAGCAATGCACTGTAGAAAATGTTTTTACGTATACTCACGCGAGTGGTGTACACAGTGAAAGTTATAATAAAAACGTACCTGCATATGATCCATTTCTTCTTGCTTCATTCGCGTGTTTTTTTGTGTACTAACACGAACAACAATAAAAAAAATACACATATCAAATGATTTCAATCAAATTTATTTTAGACCTGTAAAACCACACAGTTGACTCACAATTTGAGTTTACATAACTGTCCAATATGTTTAAATCAAGCCACAAATGTGCATATAAAAATAGAAATTTTATTGACGTTCACGAAACGTTAACCCCGATGCACAGTAACCAACCCGTCAAAAAGGAAAATCGCGGATTTTCACTGCGATGCCCTCAGCCGTAGAAAGTGGCCCCAGCCCGCACCCGCTGTACCGGCGGAAAGGTGACACGGATGTGTCACTATTACAAATGCAGCTGGACAGATCCACGCTGCATGGGTTGCCACGGCACAGATCTGTGCTCCAGAAAGGACGCCTCTTGGCAGCACACGCTTTACAATAAAATACTGCTTATTAAAGATAACATCACGTCAAATTCTTTACTATCATGACCAAGTGCTTCTCGCGGTTACAATGATCGCATTGGTTGCATGGGATGACAGTTGTCAGTCATTTTAAGTCGTACATGGATATACGTTCCGTAGTACCCAATTGCACACTTCACGCAATACATCGGCCTCACGCATTCACAACGCAAACCTTTTTTATGACAATTTCCCCCTGCGGTATATGTTAAGCAGAACATTAATAATGTGGTGTCAGAGTTTTTAAAAACATTTGGGACATTTCTCAGGTGCACCTCAACAAAGAAAGATTTGACATAATTTCGTTTCTAAGCTCCTTACTTGAAAGACGCAACAACTGGCCTCTAATGACTTAAACAGGATATATGCAGAAACGCTCATGAAACTGAAACAGCCAATAATACAATACCAAAAAAACACGCATTCACTCCTACCAAAGGTATGTATATTTGCATATTTTGTACCAGCAAGGCACGACCTTTGGGGGGTATATTAAATGAGTCTAAATCTCTTCATTGGAAGTGGAGTACTTTATCTGGGTATGTGAGCGACAGGTAGGGGCAAATGGGGAATCCGATCTGATACAGCTGTGGGGCGCGGGTTCCGATCATCAGCGACGCGTTGAACGCATAGCTCTCCTCCGGGAAACTTTGGTTCTGATTCCCCTTTTTTGCCAGAATGCTGTCTATGCTGAAACCTTTCGACCTTGGCGCAGTTCTGGTGCCGCTAACTTGATCCATTCCTTTGGGTCTGGACGCACGGCTGGACAAATGACCTACGTCGAGGGGAGATCTCGCCCGGGGCGCCTCTTCGGGCAGCGACCTGCTTTTCGGCTCATTGCCTTGGACGGGGGTGGCTCCCCTATAATGCGGCATATCTGCCCACGAAACGCCGCTAACCTTCTCCGCCGAGTCGCAGCTTAATCCACTGTCCCCCTCCGATGCCTTGTACCAGTCCTGAGCGGAAATCGCGCTTGAGGGGTCTGCGGAGGTCGCATGCTTCCCATCCGAGTCATCCTGTTCTTTCTCCTGCTTCAGCTGCCCCTGACTCTCTTCTCCCCCCGCTTCGATGGCTTCCTTCTCCCCCATTCCTACCTGGACGCTTGCGGGGGGTCTGGAACAAGGAGGAGGGACAAGCGACCCGTTCCTTCTGTGCAGCGATCTGGTTTCGGGGGACTCCTGGTTCTTGGTCTTCCTCTTCCTGCGCCTGTAGTTCCCGTTCTCGAACATGTCCAGGCACTTGGCGTCCAGGGTCCAGTAGCTGCCCTTACCGGGTCTGCCCTTTTCCCGCGGCACTTTGATAAAGCAGTCGTTGAGCGACAGGTTGTGGCGAATCGAGTTCTGCCAGCCCTGCTTGTTGTCATGGTAGAATGGGAAGCGCTCCATGATGAACTGATAAATCCCGCTCAACGTGGCGCGCTGCTCCGGGGCACTTTTAATGGCCATGGCGATAAGGGCAATGTAGCTGTAGGGCGGCTTCTGCGGGGGCTCCTGCCGAGCCGAAGCGAAGCCCAAGGCCGGCACGATGCCGCTGCTGTCACCGCTGTAGACGTATATGAGGGAAGAGCTGGAGAGATTCAAAGCCGAGGGCGGCATCCCGAGCGACTGCAGGCGGCTGCCGTAAAGGCTCATACTTGTAGAATCCTCTCTTTCGCTTCCGATCTAAGTTGCAAAGTCGCGCTGATTCCGCAGCAGAGCAGCACCGGACCGCGGCTCCCCGTCCGCTCTCTGCGGCGTCTCGCACGGCTCTCACCGCCTCTCCGCCTCATGAGCCTAAAAATGTTAAATAATTGTTTTAAGTTTGCTATTTTATGTTGACTTTGCACTGGAAAATAAATTGTCTATGATAAACACTGGTTGTGTTCTCAGCCCACCCACATTAATTAGATTTTCATTGCAGAAACGCACGGCTCTCTCACCGCGCGTCCCGTTCCCCGGCAGCCAATGGAGTGCTGGGTTATTCCTTCATTTGTTTATAGAATTAGTCTGTTGATAAGTCTGCCCACCCAAGTTGAATCAAGCTGTGTTTATTTGGAAAAATTTCCGGGCACCCAATACATAAACGCACTGATCTGATGTTTGAAATATCACGTCCACCCTCAGCGATGAAAGTTGCTCACACAGAGAGAACAAGCAAACGCGACCAAGCGTCTTCTGGGACTGCCTATAACCGACCGAGATATAATAATATAGTACAACAACTCTGCCTCCATTCAGACTGTAATCATCTGTCGTGCGCATTCATCACAACTCAAACCTGTAGGGCCTACCACATAAAATATATAAGAAAATGTTTAACCGTTCTAACTTGGTATTGTATTTGCCGGTAAGCACTGTACTGACAGGGGGGAGAATATATATATATATACGTAAAGATTTTTGTAACTGTGCAATTTATTTAATATTTTTTCATTAAGTTAAAGCCCGGACAACGCCACCCGAGGAACATTAGCGCACGCGGCGTTTTACGCCTTTACCGTGTTTATACCATACGGGCCACAGGCAGTTAGTACCATAAAAGGGAAATCTGGCAGGACGTGGAGGTAAATTGTATTATTTGTGAATGCGTTCCTGTTGCTTTATATTATGTATTTTCCTGTTTATAAAACGTAGAGGGATTATAACAACTTTACAAGTGCACACAGATGGTTCGTGCTTACATTACGAGTTTGGATGTTTCCGCGGATAAACTCTGGACCTTTCTTCATTTGTCTTTTTTTCCTTTTACAGGCGGTGATTCATTGAGAAACAAGAGTAAGAATCAACAGTCTCCCTGTGAGTGAGAAGGCGTGCGTTCTTTATCCAGCTCGCCCTCCCTCACGAGTTCATTGATTTTCTGCCTTTTAGCATCATTTATTGAAGCAGCAAACATCTGCGGGGATTTATATACTAACTAGTCAACAACCCAATCAGCTGCGTTCGGCCTAAATGAAAGCCTTGAAGCTAAATATCACATCTGGCTCGTCGAAATCTTGAACTACAAAATAATCAAACAAAATGTTCTTGGTATTGATAACGTTTCAGGCTCTCTTTCATTTATGGTGTGTTCATGCACACGTTTTGTCCGTTTCATCCTGGCCATTTCAAAAACACTGCATAGGGCCTATAATATTAACCCGTGTATGTCATACCCTGTGTAACCTTTTAATTGTTGAGTGCAGATTGGGTTAAACTTCATCAGCGACGGAATGATTATTTAATGACATTAATGTATGGTTGATGGATAGATGGATAGGCCTATATACTTTTAATAACAGCTAAAGATTGCATATATATATATATATATGTATATATATATGCAATCTCTTCATCATATTATATAAGGATATAAATTCTGAAATATTTTTCAAATCACTTTGACATTTCAATTAGCATCACAGTAACTTGCTTATTGAGCTAGCAAACATTGTGATTAAAATATCGAGATATAGTAATATCACAGAATTGCTGTTGTGCACCTCAGTTCATTCGCGGTTACCTCGTGTGAATGAGTACCCAGTGGCAGGGCTGGACTGGGGGTCCCAGACGACAAACTCTGCAAACCGGGGGGTCTCCTTGTGTTATAGTGTTCGCCTGAAACCACTGTGTAGGGTAAAACCATACGTGTTAACAATAACTATTCACAGAACGTATACTTTCGAAAAAGCAAACTGCTACTAGGAACCCATCACGAACTTGGTCACATTCATAGTTTATATATGTCACCGTTGCCGAATAGCGCACGGCATGCTATACTAATAAGCTACACAACGAAAGATTTATTTACGCGATCGAATGGTAAGAGATACCCGTGGCCCGAATATTTGTTTTCAGATCCCAAATAAACAGTTTAAAGTTTATTAATCGAAACACACAAGCCCCACACGAATAATTCCCTATACAAATATTACGTCATACTCAAGCCTCCAGGCATTTTATTTTCCCCCAGCAAAAGGGATTCGCTCGATACAAATAATAATTTGATCAAGACTCGTTACAGAAATGTAACAGTATGTAAGCTTCTAATTGAAGTTGTCCTTGGAAATTGAGTCCGTTGCACACGATTTACGACTTTCATTTAGAAACCATGTAGTCTACATTGGAAGGTCTGTTTATCTGAATTATGTTCAGATCACGATACATTACACAATAATGATTTCGTTTATCTTTAAAAGTATGGAAATGATATAAACAATCGCTATACGACAAATTTCGAATCCAGTACAGCATTAGATGTTTATAATACGATCATTGTCCGCCCTGCCACTATATGTATTAAAGTCAGATCGATCAAGTTAATAAATCAATAAAATACCTAAACTGCGGCTTATGTTCAAACATTCTTGCAGCAGAGAAAAAATGTATCCAATATATAATTTTAAACATTTTATACAGGTACTGACAAAATAAGTGATCTCTTACGGCTTTAAATTATGGAGGATGTTTTGCGATAGAATTCCACAAATATGTCATTTAAAATATTATATTAATTAAAATTTTAATTGTAATTTAAGTTTAGTTTATATAAATATACTATTTAAATGATTATTTAAATTCCAATTTAAATGATGCCAGCAACCATTAAAATTTTCTGTCAAATATCTGTCACCCAACAAACTTAATGGGCGGGCTCTAAACAAAACATTTGATTGCTTACATTGATTTCTCAATTGAATTCTCATTTGTAAACACATTTTGTCTGTGACATCTGGGACCCTTATTACATCCTACATTCCCCAAATTTGTATTTAATTTTGGTGATGTATTAATGTGAGTAATTTATCAATTAAACATTACCATATGTAGCTACACAAAAATCACGCTATATATGGGTTCGCGGATTGTTCGATATTATCCTCTACTTCGATTATCCGTGCTCGGTCTTGGAACGAATCACCTGCGGATACAGGGGACTCTTGTAGGCCTAGTAAAACATGGCCGAAATATATTGTATCTATCGACATGTCTGGAGCGGAGCTATGTAGTCATCCTAAAGAGTTCATTTAAAGTATTGGGACGTTTGGAAGCGTGTGTAATACACATTCCTCTCTTGAATTATGATTGGAACAATGACTGTTAATCTATAATGGCTTTTTCCAAAATCAGGTCCATAGCAACGAAACAGTGAAGACGGGATCTGCAAATTAGGAAAGTTTCTCTAATGTGGCCCCAGGACGGAACAGACAAAAGATGGTTATAAATGACAATTAAATCGACTTGGACATGCAATCGACTTGCAATTTAACCAATCAGATGTTAGGTTTTGTTCAGAACCCGCCCACCGAGTTTGATGGGTGACCTTCACAGATAATTGTAATGGTTGCTGGTATAATTTCGCGTCCAAGCACGTAGTGCTGGAATCGTATTGTTTTTTTAAATTGTAATTTAAGAATGAGTTAAATGACAATTTAAACGATTATTTAAACAACCATTTAAATGTCATCACAAGACACCCCTCATATTAAATGCAATTTAAGCCTTTTAAGTGCAATCTAATTTTCTGATAATTTCTAATATACTAATATTAATATGGTAGTTACGGTAATTATGTATAACCTTTTATTTTTTTAATAAGATTGTTCACTAATTTATATTTTAAGTCCGTTTTAGAATACCAGGTTTTTAAAAATCTGATATTTGATGTTCCATTCCGTTAAATACATTATAATTTGTTATCACCCACAGAAAAACCTCTATACAATAGATAAACAAATTTGGTGTGTGTAAGTGCTTTTGGCACTGTTCCAGTGATTTAAACTACGTTTTGAAAATGAATTCGAAGGGTAAACGATGATTTACACCTAACGCTTTACGTTTTTGGTATGCAGTCTCACTGCCCTTAAAAAACATCACCGCTTGCGGACTGAGGCACTTAACCAGTAAAACCTAAATAGGCACTCGAGCTTTAAAAAATCTTAAAAAAAAAATAAAAATACAGAATGCGTCTAAATGCCTTATACATTTAGTTATAAATAATCCATAAACGTACCACTCCCCGATAGTTAAAATAAGTATATCTACGACGTAGCTACCCCATTTTGGCAAAAAAGGGTGACACTTCACTTGGGGGGGGGGGGGGGGGGGGCACAAAAACTTAGTAGAAACTCAGTTAATAATAATGTAAAAAACAAGAAAAAATGC
>JAODKN010000021.1:18135757-18170849 GCA_026774425.1 Petrocephalus zakoni
CCCCCCCCCCCCCCCCCCCCCCCCCCCCCCCCCCCCCCCCCCCCCCCCCCCCCCCCCCACAAATACTTAGTAGTAACTCAGTTACTACTCATGTACAAATCATGAATAAATGCAGTAGCTACTTCACATAAAAGATGCGCCATGATGCATTACTAATGAACAAACGACAGCATTTCACACGTGTTATTCATTACTTGTTCCTTCAGTATTTCCTTTGTAGTTCCTTCACCAGTTTCTTCAGTGGTTCACAACGATTTACAGAATCAGATTTAGTAACAAATATAGTAACTGCTTGGGATAAACGATGCATCACAATTCATTAGCGACGAACAAACACGAGATCAGTATTTTACACGTGCAATTCATTATTTGTTCCTAAACTACTTCCTTCAGTGGTCCCTTCAGTAGTTCGCGAAGGTTTACAGAATTATATATCGTGAGAGACACCCCCCCGCCCATCCACAAATGTATTGTTGGAGACCCCCCCGGTTTGCAAAAATTGCCATCTGGGAATCCTAGTCCAGTACTGCAACTGGGTACTGTGGTTTCATCGCAAAGACCAATGACTACTCACCTAAACTGCCCATAGTGTATGAATGTGTGTGAGTGTGTATGGGCCACACACTGGCATCCTATCCAGCATGTACCTCAGCTCTGCCCCCCGTGTTGCCTGGGATTGGCTCCAGGCTCCCCTCCCCTTACCAGGATAAGCAATTAGAGGAACACGAGTTAGACGTCGAGCATCACCCGCATGCGTTAAAGCACAACTCAGCAAACCGCTGAACTAACGACGATTTATTGATGATTATGTCAGGGCCAGTTTTACACCAATGTCCTTAGCATGTTAAGAGACTCTCTGTTTGTAGAGTTTGTATGTTCTCCTCATGTTTGTGCGGATTTCCTCTCAAAGTTCTAAACATGTGCATGGTTAGGTGAATTGGTGTCTCTAAACTGGCCATGATTTATGGTGTGTGTGTGTGTGTGTGTGTGTGCGTGCCGTGCGTCTGTGTGCCCCATGGTGAACTGACATCACATTCAGAATCCTGTCCTGTGATTCCTGCAGGAATTGTCTCATCATCCATATGTATTAGATAAATGGTTACAGAAGTGAATGGATGCGTTCTGCATTCAGCTTTAAAAGCAAACTATTCAATCTACCTAGCAGTTTTTGTAGTTTTATTGTATTTAAATATTATCCAAATATATAATATGATTAAATTAATAAATGACTTAATTGTTGCAATGAAATAAATGAAAATAGATATGTGTGAAATTATAGGGAGTAAATGTATAGCAAATGTATTTTTGTTATAAAATATTTATATTTTATTCACACCATACAGACTAAAATTAGACTACATATACTGTGCTGTTGAAATATGATTGGCTGAGTAGATATTTCCTTCAAGGAGCAGTTGAACAGGTGCACCTAATTAGATGGCCATATATACAGATATATATTCACACACATGCAGGCACACACACATGCTACTTTGTGTTATAGGTACACCTGTTCAGTTGCTCCTTGATGCAAATATCTATCAACCAATCATAGGAGCTTCAGTTAATGTTCACATCAAACACCAGAAAGGGGAAGAATGGTGATTTAAGCGACTTTGCACATGGCATGGTTGTTGGTGCCAGGCGGGCTGGTATGAGTCTTTCAGAAACTGCTGATTTACTTGGATTTTCATGCACAACCATCTGTAGGGTTTTTAGGGAATGTGTCTAAAACGGTAAACATTCTGCCATATTCCTCTTTTCAATTTATCCTGAGCCTCACCAAGGAGGCTCATTATTTCACCCCAGGCCAGCCTGTTTTTTTTGTATTATGCCCCATTCCATTCATTTATTGGATTTTGAACTGACTTGGCCACACCCTGTACACTGTCAGAAAATAGTAATTTGTACCTTTGCTTGTCACTAGGGTTGTACTCTCAACGGTACTCCAATTGAACCCTTAGCTGTAGGTAATTGTACCTTTTAAGGTACGGAAATGCATCCCCAAGGTACAAACAACATTATTGTACCCCCAATGGTACAAAACAGTTCATAGTCCATTTCTGTATCTAAAAAGGAACAAGACCCATGAGGGTACAGCCCCAGTGACAAGCAAAGTTATAAATTGGTACCTGAGAGGGTAAGATGTTAAATTTGAATAACAGTAAGAGAGTACTATTACTCTATGGTCTGCCAATTATTCCCCAGTTGTAGGTAAATATTCCTTTAGTCTAATTTAAGGTAAAGAAACATTATTGTATCATTGGGGGTAAATTATTATTGTTTGTACCTCGGTAAACAAGACTGTACCAGGGTTGTGCCCTTTTATCTGACAGCTGAGCATTTGAATAATTTGAACAACTGTGCATCGTTTAAATGCCATAGCCCACCTGACTATTGTTGCTGACCATGTCCATCCCTTTATGACCACAGTGTGCCCAACTTCTAATGGCTACTTCCAGCAGGATAATGTGCCATGTCACAAAGCTCATATCATCTTGGACTGGTTTATTGACCACGACAATGACTTAGGTCATCAGATCTCAATCCAATAGAGCAGGCATGAGATATGGTGGAACAGGAGATTCGCATAATGATGGTGCAGCCAAAAAATCTGCAGCAACTGCATGATGCGATCATGTCAACACGGACCAGAGTCTCTGAGGAATGTTTCAAACACTTTAAATATACAGCAATAAAAATTAAGGAAGTTTTGAAGGCACAAAGAGGCCTAATCCGGTACTAGCAAAGTGCACATAATAAAGTGGCCAGTGACTGTATATGCTTTATAGCAGTAGCAGAAATACACATGAAATTGAGTCACTTGTTTTCCAGATTTCACAACAAGACACACATATCTCTGAAATAAAAATGAAAAATTATTCCACTGATCCTGTATCTCTATACAGTCATATTTAGTTATCTGCTTAAGTTGAACATAACAATCATTTTGTACAGAAAATGAATAGTGCAAAATACTATACTCATTCACCAGCACATATATCTTCAGCTTCAGATCCTATTATAACACTTGGTTAATATCTACTGAAAAATAAGATTTGTAAACAAACTACTTTCTCCTTTTATTTTCTGCACTGGTACATTGGCTAAGGAAGGGATCAAAATCTCGGCCTGACCTAATTTCTTAACCCATGCAGTCCACATTATTTTGAAGGCGTGGGAAGGGAGCAAAACTATTGTCTTGCAAGGAGCTTGGAGGGAGCAAAAACATGGACTACCTGGTGGCCCCCATGAACCAGTTTGGGAAACATTGAGTTAGTCTACTGGCTGCATGACTCCACGTGACCAGACATGATCAGTAATCTTCCTTTGCTATGCTTTGCTTTCCTATGACATTTTGATGTTCTTTATGCTTTTACAACATGCATAGCTGCTATTATCCAAGACCACCGCTGATGTATTTTTTTGAAGGGGCCAGAGAATCATTTTCAGTTTTCCACAATTTGTTTCTTATACGTTTATTTGAAATGGAAACAGTGTGACTTATTACGATGGGTGGTGGGACAACTTGCCTGTAAAAATTGGGTAATTAAGAGAATGTAAGTTTCCTGGAGGCCCATATCTAATCCACGTAGGGAGATGTACTACTGGAAGAATTTTAGAGTGACTGAATCATCAATTTTCCAAACCTACTTGTCCTATGCAAGGTTGCAAGGATCCAGAGCCTATCGCAGAGTATGGGCACAAGGCAGGGAACAACCAAGTATAGGCCGCCAACCCATAATAAACCACACATACCTGTACACACTTCCAATTTTACTTAACATGTTGTTGACCTGTGAGGAAAACCAGATTACCTGATGGCACAAGGAGAACTCCACACATAAAGAGCTGGGGTGGAGACTCAAACCAAGGGCTCCAGAGGTAACCTTGCAAGCCACTGCACCGCCCCACACCATCTGCTACCCCATTTTATAAAACACCAGGATAAGAAAAGGAATTGCAGTTATATTATCTCTAAAAGTAATAGCGTAACATGTTTTAAACACAAATTATGCTCTAATAATGAATATCTAATATTCACAATTTGAGCCAACTGTTTTAGGTTTCTACATGGTAGCCACCTGTGCCTTTCACCAGAAGGTCGTCGGCTCCAATCCCATGGCCAGCGGAGTGATTACATTACTGTTGGTCCTTCAGTAAGACTCCAAACTGCAAAATTGCTTGAGGAGTGACAGGAAAATGATAGTTCTTACAGTCCGACGACAAGCTTTGTTTTCATAAGATCGCTAGATGGGATAGCAAAAAAAAAATTCTCTACATGAACATCTATTCTTTTCTTTGCTTCTTTGCTTGCTACTGTTGCCCTCTAGTGGAAGTGTACAACAAAACACTTACTGCTGCCAGTGAATGGTGTTATGTATGGCATTTCCATATTCATGCCCTTCCTAGGAATACACCATTTTTGAAAATCAGTGTCACACAAGACACAGGTCCATAGTGTAGGATAAGGGCACATGATTTTTCACTTGCAGTCTACCGCTACCGTCGGCGCAAAACAAAGTATCACATGACTCGGGGACACGTGTCCCTCTCAGTATATGGGCGATGGATTATGTAATGGAAGCAGTAAATTCACCTTATTAACTTGTTGAATGCCTGTCTGATGCGATAGATCAGTACACTTTTTACGGTAATCCACTAGTTCTCAATGTCAGTTTCCGATCTCTAAATTCCTAACTTCCAAAAAGTGCACGAAAATGACATCGCTTTGAATAACAAAATCTCCACACTAAATATAAAGGACAGTGTTCCACTATTGTACACCGATACAATGGCTGTTACAGAGGTAAACACGAAGAGATTAACCGTTCTTGGTTTACAAATATAACAGCTTACATTTTAACTTTTATGGTCACATTCCAAATACATTTTTACGCTGAAAAACACGCTAGAAGGAAGCGCTGTTTACTGCCGCCCGCTTCTATTTGACGTCATCTTCGAAGGACTTTAGGGCGCCGGAAAATGACGTTTAGGGAAAAACAAGCAGTTGTACTCCCGGAACGGCGGCAGAGCGCATCATGGCTTGTTGTCGCCCTGCAAAAAGAGAGCCATGCTCGGGCACGCAGCAGTAAGGGCCCGTTCAGTTTTTTTTATATTAATTTGGGACAGGATTAGAAAGCATGTGCTCTGCTATTTAGTCTTGTATTGTAATGTTACTTATTATTATTGGCTTGCTTGCTTGTTTGTTGTGGATTCGCGGCGACGTTTCTCAGCTGTAACTTTTCTTATGCCTTAATCCTAAAGATCTCACACGGCAGCGGACGCCGGCTCCGATATCGCCGTCGCTGGCTCTGTCGTGGCGGACCCGCAGCATTCCCGAAAGCTGCTCCGTGCCCTTCGCTCCTTCTGGCAGGACCCGTGTTTCCAAGACGCCGTTCTGCTTCTGGACGGGGAGGAGATTCCGGTCCAGAAGAACATATTAGCTGCCGCCAGTCCATATATTCGGTAAGAGTCCGTTTGGATAACGATACAGATTCTTTCCTTTTCTCAAGTGTGAAAGTAATTGTCGGTACTAAGATAATAGTCAAGATCCACCATGATAAAAACTCGTGTAGGTCCGGCTACCTGCTGGGACACTTTGTTCCCAAACCTTGTGAATCGTATGATGACTCACTATTGTGTCCGGGTTTGCTGCGATGGACGCTTACAGACTGTAAATACGCCTCACAGTATTCAGAACTTCTGACGGAGCACGCATAAGAGGGCCTGCTTCTCCCTCGTCCCAGGGATGACTCATGTCACTGTGAAACGTTGGACAGGTGTCTGCAGGCCCACGAACTGCACAACCTGTAGTTACTGGGTGTAGCTCCAAATGCCTTCCTGGATTTGCCATCTACTGACAGGGCCTGAGGAAGATGAGAATATATTAGCTTAGTCTCTTTGCACCATTAGGAGGAATGTGCCATTTTGTGTAAGTGCCTGTAAGAAGAGAAGCATGCATTTTCTTTGGCTTGCTCCTTCGTCATCCAAAGTGCAACATCAAACTGATACAGTGCCATACTCTGGAAATTGATTTGGTCTTACTGATAATAGTAACAGACCTTTAACAAGATGTATGATTAATGACTTCATCTCCGTGGCTGGAAATAGAAAATTATCGCCACAGGATGTCAGGCAGAGTTTGGATGTCAATCTGTGTTTAATTCTAAAGAGATTTGTAAGTCATGGCAAGGTAACAAGATGCCATATTTCCAAAAAAATATGTTCCATCCAGAATGTTTTATGGATCACATCAACTGCAGTCGGAAGAAAAACGGTGTGAGCCCTTTGGAGATGTGTATATTTCTGCATGAATTGATCTGGAAGTATGATCTTATTTTTATTTGTCATAATATTAAATAAAGGCAGTCATTTAACAAGCAGTGCCCACACTTTACAGTATGGTGCGTTTATGGGGTAAATGGCTTAAAAATTCAAGGTCACTGGAAAAAGTATGTGAACCTCTAAGATGATGGCCTCTTTTAAAGAGGATAACTGTAATGAGATGTTCTTGTAATTTTTTGAGTATATTTGAATTGCCCTGCTGTTAAAATATTATTAAAACACAAACCAAGTTTGGTTACCTGCTCACAATGGCATTCTGTTCAAGTTCAATATGGTGCAATCAAAAGAGGTTTCAGCCTCAAGACTGGAAAGGGATACAGAAAATTTCTGAAGACTTGGGCCACCACCCTTTCATAGTCAGCCAGATGGTTTGCAGTTTGCTAGTCTCTCTACAAGTGGGTGTTCCTCATACATCAGATAAGGATGTCTTACACTTGATAATGTCTATTTATGAGTCTACTATAAAATACACTGAACAGAATGGTGGTCATGGGAAGATATCAACGAAGGAGCCACTGCTTTCAAAAAATTGCCACTACAATGATCGCCTGAACATTCCCTGGTACTACGGGATCAGTGTGCTGGATTGAGACAAAAGCTGAACTGTCCAGTAAAGGTACAATGGCAGTATGTTTGGAGAAAACCAAAACGCCTGCGTACCAGCAGACAATAACGTATTCAGACAGGAGCATGGTGAAGGGAGGACCATGGTGAGAAGGCTGCTTTGCTGCCTCGGGGCCTGACTGACTTTGCATAGGGACCAAAAAAAAAACTGTGGTTCCATCCATGCCTCCATCTTCCCACCACTTATACGCATCAGGGTTGTGGGGGGAGATGCCCCGTTTTCAGACAATCTGCAGTGGAATGTCTTGGTGTCTGACTAATCTAAAAAGGGGGATCTGGGATACACAACATGACCCCAAACACAGGAGTACGTCCATAACAGTGACTCAAACAGAGGGAATTCTCTGTAATGGCCAAATCAGAGTGCTGACACCAGTCCCACTGAAATGCCCTCATTTGATCTGAAACGGGCAATTACGGTGAAACATCCCCAGAGATTTATATACATAGGCACGCACACACTAGCTCTTTTGTATGGGCCGCAGGTCTGTTCGGTGGCTACCGAAAGCCTTTGGTTGAGGTCACTGCCAATAATTGAGGTTCCAGTAGTTGCTAAATGTTCGCATTCAGGTCCAGATACTTTTTTCCATTAATGACAACGATTGTTTAAACTGTTCTTATTCGATAATGACATAGCTATGTAAAATGCATATGTTGTGTATATTTATGATTACTTGAAAATCAGTTCATGTTTTTAGAAGCCATTCATGCAGAAATGCAAATCCACGCTTCTTCCCACCTGTACCTTGTTTCTTGTACCCTAGAGCCCCCTAGTGGCCTGTATTATGCCTGCACTTATGGTGCAGTGCTACCAGAAACCTGTAAACAACAGTGGTGATTCTGATGACCCGTAGTGTTACAGTGCTTGTTAGCCATCTGAACAGTCAGATTCTGTCGTACTGTAGTTCTCACTATAAATGTGTTTGCTGCACTGAATGGAGCAAGGCTTCTTTTGGTCGACTATATTTACCATGCCCCTTTTGTCATGTTGTAATGCAATTTGACCAAATGTTGGCTCACTATGCTCTTAACTTGTTAGTCGCATTGGATAGTTGCTTCTGCTGCATGAACATATGTGAATGTGTCTGTATGTAGGACAAAGCTCAATTACAACCCCCCGAAGGAGGACGGCTCGGTGTATTCCATCCAGCTGCAGGGGATCTCCGTTTCCACGATGAAGCAGATCATGGACTACGTCTTCAGCGGAGAGGTTGTCTGTCTAAATGCATATCTCACTACAGTTCTGCTTAGGGTTTTGGTACAATCTGGAACTCTTGATTTTGGCCAACAATGCTAATTATTTTATTTATATAACTATACTTACCCCATCTTGTTCTCCACGAGACACATGGACACCTATGAAGGTGCAAGCAAGTTCGGGGGTCACGCGAGTCAGCCAGTGTGCACTGCACCTGGAGCAATTAGGGGTTAAGGGTCTCGCTCAGGGGCCCGACGGTAACATCAGCCTGCTGGTCGGGGGATTCGAACCGACGACCTTCCAATCAGGTTCTATCCTGCTGAGCTGCACACTGCCCCAATGAAAGAGCAGAGTATGATTATTAACATCACAATAAAAAAATGTTATTAAAATCTGCATTCCAAAGAATAAAAAGCCTTGGAGGACATGAATTAAAGATGCACCGTCCCCAGACCTGCTCTGGGGGAGAGTGCAGATCGTGCACTGTCTGCATGTGTATCTCCCCTGCGTAGTGTCACCATGTCCCCTGCGTGGCATCACTTTGTTGTGTTGCTGTGACGTTCTCTGTGTGAGCCTGTGGATGGGCATGTGTTTGCATTACAGCAGAGGTGTGTCTGCTTGCCAAAGATCTGCATGTGTGTTTCGTGGGTATTGTCTCTTTTTGAAAGTCTGCTTCCTCATGCGATTCTTCTCTCGTTTACTGGGGTTTACTTGTTGAGTTTGGCCAGTTTGAAATAAGCCTAAGAAAGTTGTCAGCTTTCAACAAAAGCTGTCGCGGTTTCCTTATATGCAGATGAAGAGATGTCATATTAAGCGTGACATTTCGCCTTTTTCAGCAGCCTACACACATGAAAGGCTGAGGCTGGCTAGAGAGGTGATCTTAAAAATAGTAAAGGAAAAACCCTGTCTCACCTGTGTCGAATCAGCACCTATGGGGTTAAGATTATTTGGCATGGCAAACGCCCCCAGGCACATTTCCTGAAAACTCGAATGAGTTGGGGCAAAACAAAAGCTGCACATTCAGCCTCTCGGGGGTGGGGGGGGCCACTTGAGATATATAAGATAGATTTGTCATCTCTCTACCAATAAATGGTGACATCAGTGTTGTTGGTTTTTTTTTTCTGCCTGTTTCCTAAGTGCTTAGTGGAGCAGATATTCTCTTAAAGCTGAAACCTATCACAGAAAGCAGTTTATATTTGAATTATACATTCTGTTAAGGGGTGGAGTATTACAACACTGATTCGAGTTTCTTTGAATCAGTAATAGTACAGGTATTCAGTACATCATAGGATGATGTGTGTTTTAGCAAGTTTATTTTTGTAGTTTTGCTGAGAACTTAAAAATGAAGATTTTGTAAATGGATAAATGTAATACGAGTGATTCCCTGTGCCTTGTCTACTTCCCCCACTGCAAGCCACTGTTACTGGAACAGTCCCTTTGCAGTTAATGGGAGATGTGTACCTACAAGATATCAAATGTCCTTATTCTTTGATCATTTGGCACTTTTAGTTTCTTTTGCTGCGTTCCCACCCCCCACCATCACTGGCCGTTCTGTATAGCTGAACGTATTTCTGATGAAATTCTGGTTTCCGTTCTGAGAAGGTACCATGGAAGGACACCTATCAGGGACTCGAACCGGAAACATGCTGGTAATAAATGAAATGGCATGTGTGCTTAATGCCTTATCCGCTGGCATACCTGTGGGCCTGCTGAGTGCTGCCCTAAAAGCCGACTGACAATGTGCCCTCCATCGCTTGGGACGGCGCTGTAGAACTTCCTGCTCATTACCCAGAACTTGATGACGTCATGCTGCCGGTGCGTTCAGGATGTGGTTTCCTCTGTGTTTGCAGATCAGCTTGAGCGAGGACACGGTCCAGGACGTGGTGCAGGCAGCCGACCTCCTGCTCATGACTGACCTGAAGCTCCTGTGCTGTCAATTTCTGGAGAGCTGCGTTGCGGCCGAGAACTGCATCGGGATCCGCCTGTTCTCCCTGCACTACTGTCTGCACCACGTGCACCACATGGCCACGGACTTCCTGCAGACGCACTTTCGCGACGTGGCGTCCACCGAGGAGTTCTTGGAGCTGCCGCCGGACCGCCTGTGCGAGATCCTGGCCATGGAGAAGCTGAACGTGGGCAATGAGAAGCACATCCTGGAGGCCGTGGTCCGCTGGCTAGCCCACGACCCCGAGGCACGGAGGGTGAGAGCAAGGGCTCCCCGGACATCAACGTTCCAGTTTTCATTTGCCCTGTTATCGCCCCCTGCTGGTCCACACCTAATAAAAGAAAGATGTGATAAGTGACTCTGTTACATTATACAGCTGTAGCTAGAAATCTGATGGACATATAGGAGAGTTGGAATCCAGCCCCTTGCATGCTGACCAATCTGTCCCTCTCAGGTCCACATGAAAGAAGTGATGTCTTCAGTGTGGGTACAGGGGCTCGACCAGACCTATCTGCGGGAGCAGATGCTGGGAGACCCCCTGATGAGGGAGGTGATTCGGGAGTGTTGCCATGTTCCACTGGGTGGTGCGCCCCAACAGGGGGAGGCACTGCTGGCCTCCTTTAAGCCCCGCGGTTACTCCGAGTGCATTGTCATCGTGGGGGGCGAGGATAGAGCGTAAGTGTCTGAGTCAACTGCCAAGGGGAAGGAAGGGGTGTGACAGTATAGGATGGAGGGATGGCAGAAGGATGGAGATGGATTGTGGAGGAACAGAGGAGTAAGTGGGGATGGGGTGAGTGTAGGATGGAGGAATAAGAGGATGGGGTGAGTTAGGGTGGAGGGATAGAGGAGTAAGAGAGGATGGGGCAAGTGGAGAGATGGAGGAATGAACTTGGATAGTTTAAGATGAGACTCGTAGCTGGTTAGCAGTACAGTAGATAAGCCGTGGTAATGTTCAGATCATTTTAACTTGTAATTTCATTAAATTCCAATTCTGTATTCCCTGTAATTTCTATGATAAGAAACAGAATAGTTTCTATTCTTGAAAGGACTCTTTGTGGTTCCTGTTTCCTGAACATAGCAGTGTGCGGTTTATGTTATGGAGAGCTGAGTGTATTGTGTGCCATCGACGGCGCGCCGCGTCTGAGAGAGAGAGTAAGAGGAAGGGCGGAGTAGAGAGCCACGCGCTCACAGCGCACTTCCTGTTTCCTGTGCAGGAGCCGCAAGCCCACAGCAGTGACGCGCTGCATGTGCCCACTGTACGACCCCAGCCGGCAGCTGTGGATCGAGCTGGAGCCAATGAGCATGGGCAGGACCGGGCACGGCGTGGTGACCGCAGGTTCGTGCGGAGGGGGGGGGGGGGGGATACACCCAAGAGCTGCTCTTCAGTCAGCTCTCAAAGGCAAAGGTGTGGGCTTCCACAACAGAACATCAAGTTCTTTTACTCAAATGTCACGAAACTTGAACTTGGGGAGTTAATCTGCATGGTTGAAAGATCCGCCTGCCTTGGGCCCTTTGTCCTGTGCCCTGCGCTTCCTGTGCTGGGCTCCAGGGGCCAAGAAACTTCCTATCTTAAGCCTTAAGATAGGAGGAGTATAAGATAAGCTATTTCCCAATTTGGTATTACAGATGCAAATCCTAACTAACTTTAGGAATCCCTTCCTATTTTGCATCATCCTATCTTATCTCAGGTTAGGAAATCCTAAATACTCAATCCAGCATCGGTTATCAACTTCTATGTCTGTTACATGGCAGTTGACACTACTTTTCTCATCTTGTGGAGATATTTTGTAACCCATTAATGTTACAGTTTCTCAGAGCACACATACTTAAAACTGATAATAATAATCATAATAGACCATATTGTGTTATAAATGAAAGGATCATGAGTTGAAGTAGGCCACATCACTGTTAGATGTCTTCATATTCTGATCTCCTACTCACCAAAAATGCTCCAGGATTTCCGTATACCCACTTTAAGTGTGCAGTGATATGATTTATACAGATTTCTGTATTACGTAAAAATATACAAGTAGTCAAGGATACGTAAGTTTTGTGATTGAAAGTTCACGGGCTAATTGTTTTTGCAAACTGTAAGTGCAGTTGCCAAATAGGAAAGGGTTTTTTTTTCCTTTCATATCAGCCAATGAGAGCCCACCCTCATCCTCGCACCACTCACCCTGAGCACCAACAAGCACATTTCAGAAACTAGAATGCATATACATGCAATGCAGCTGTGATTGGGGTCTTAAAATAAGAAGCATGGGGTTGTGTGTGTATGTATGTATGTGTGTATGTTTGTGTATGTGTGTGTGTGTGTGTGTGTGCACGCGTGTGCAAGGAAGGAAGGCTGGGGGATTCATCATGGTATACACACTACTTCAAAGTAGACTACACCTCTGCTTTGGTAGGAGACTAAGACAGATCAACGAGTCCTTTTCCGATGGTCATGGTAGATAGCTTCCTTAACTACAATGAGTACTCCTTGTGGAAACTACGGATTATATACATCGTGGCCATGTTTTAGTAATTTGATCCAGGAGTAAAACTAGGCTACGGATCATCTGTATGTATATGTATGTGTATGCGTATACATATGTGAATGCATATACCTACAGATGGTCCCTGAGTTACAATTGGTTTGATTTGTGATTTTTCGATCTCATGATGACAATAGCGATATGAAAATTGTACACACACTTTTTGTTATATTATGAGTGGGGTCCTGTATGGTTCATCAGTTGTGTAAAAGCAACGAGAGATCAGCCATATGGAGTAAATAGTGTTAACTACAGCTAAACTTATGTGGTGGCCAGTTTTTCTAAAGTTAGAAGAGTATATTTAAGATTTTGGGAAGTTGAGAATCTTGTGTAATAGACTTGTTCTATCTTAAGTTAGGATAGAAATTTTGACTTGAGAACTCTTCCTCTGTAATGGCTTTTTTCTTAAATCAGGTCTTAACCCTATTGTCATGGTTACCAAACAGATCTGCAAGTTCCGAAGTTTCTGTAATACAGCCCCAGGTTCTACATAACCCTTAACTGCAGTGTTTCTTGACCCAGTCCTCGGGGACCCCTGCTCAGTCTACATTTTTGCTCCCTCCTAGCTCTCAGCACACCAGAACCAAGCGATCAAAGACACCGGGGGCAGCTCTATAGTAACTGGAAATAACAGAGAAAATGTGCCAGCAAACACTGTTAGGTGCAAAGACGGGCTGAAAGCAGACTTTTGCCGTTGTGAAATATGAGTGTCCCTTCATAAGAAGCTATCTGGGTCTCTGTTTAAACGTCTTATCTAATTGTAACGTGGAACTTAGTAACCAGCCAGTCAGCTTGTCAGTGCGGTAACCACTAAAACGTTAACAGGGATGATGGTTCCTCTGAAGGGTGGGGCTTCTTCCTGGATCACACATTTCCCACTTGCTGGAAAGACACTCAGTCTCTCTACTCTTGGTTCTGACTTGTATTTAATCATGTATGCCGCTATGATACTGTCAGCATACAGGGGTTGGACAATGAAATGGAAACACCTAGCCAGTAGTGTTTGACGTTTCACACCTACATATGCGTGGCCTGGTGGCCAATCTTCACTCAATGCACAATCCATCAGTCAGAGCAGAGTGTGAAGGTTGAATTTGCAGAGCAGTAGCACAGCTGTATATAAAATATTGCAATACACAACCTAATGCGAGTCATATCAATAGACGACAAATTGTTGGTGCACGTCTTACTCACACATCTGTGACCATGACAGCAAGTCTTTATGGTGAATGGAGAGCCATGATATCCAGGGTAATGTCATCATACCACCACGAAGGATGGACCTCATCCAACAGGAGAAACTGTGGACACAAGAGGAAACTTGTCTGAAAAGGATGTTTGGGTACTAACCTGGATTGTATCCACAAAACCACAGCTGCCCAACTAATTCACATCAATTAATGCATCAATTAATTTGGGCTGCTGTAGCTCAGCTTTCCTCAAACCAGTCCTCAAACACTCCACATTTTTGCTCTCTTCCAACTCCCAGGGAATCTTTGGTCACGTGAGCTAATGGCATGCGTCGATTTCAATGGTGCATGCAGCACAATGTGAAGCATATATTGTTCTCCGAAACCGCTTCACGGGTTTTCCCACATTTGGGAGAGTATGGAAAAGCCCCAAAGACGCTTACCACCCAGATTGTTGTGTGCCCAGAGTGCAGCACAGGGGTGGTTCGGTGATGGTTTGGGCTGCAACATTATGGCATTCCCTAGGCCCACTACTTGCTGCCGGCTGTTGAGCCATTCTGGGACCATTCTCACCCAATGGTTCAAAAATTGTATCCTGTAGGTGATGATAATGCAACAATACACACAGCAAGACAGGTGACAGAGAGGTTTGATGGACTTCAAAGTGAAGCTGAACATTGCCCATGGCCTGCACAGTCACCAGATCTCAACATCATTGAGCCACTTTGGGGTATTTTGGAGGAACGAGTCACGAAGCATTTTCCTCCACCAGCATCACATAGTGACCTGACCACTGTTCTGCAAGGGGAATGGCTCAAAATCCCTCTGGCCACTGTGCAGAACTTGTATCTGTCATTCCTAAGACCCAAAAGGAGCCCCTACACCATACTAATACATTATTGTAATCTAAAACTTGTAAATGTTTGTAAACATTTGTAAACGAACCCTGTGTAATCCGTTTGTAAATGTGTGGCAGATTAAGGTGTATCCTGCATTTCTGTGTTAATATGAAGCTGTGCACTGTTGCTCAGGAATCTGATATTCCTGGAATGCTACTTCAGTAGTGATGTCCACTCAATGACACAATGGAAATTTTCAGAAATCCTCTGCAGTGGATATTCCATAATACACTCCATCTTCAGTTACTGTGCATACCAGGGGTCACCGTTTGGTTTTCCCTCCAATCAGTGGGTTCACCACTTGCATTTCCCTCCAATCAATGGGCTGACAGCATCCTTTCCTCTCCAATCAGAGGGCTATCTCTTTGTGGTGGGAGGTATGGATGAGAACAAGGCCATCCTATCCAGCGGGGAGAGGTACGACCCTGACACCAACACCTGGAGTCCCATCCCCTCCATGATCCAGGTGAAACACACCCCTCACCCGATACTAGGCGTATGAGGCTTGTGGGTTACAGTGTGGCATATATAAAGACCTACAGGTGCTTTAACCCCTTAGAGGTGAAGTCGTAACATGTCATTTGTCTTTGTGTGAAGGATGTAAATTTCAAGTAAACACAATGGTGCTCTCTGCACTAAAGTACCAAATAGTGTCTTATCTAATCTATATAGTCAGCATAATCTGGGGACTGCAGTTGATAAGTACGTGCCTGTTGATCTATGTGACAAGTACATTCCATATCTTGAACTTTTACCCATGAGTTGAAACTTATATATTAATAAGAGCACCGTAATCATCATTTCTATACAGGACAGGCACACCTGTGCGCTCACACATGGGAACATCCCAGGGCCTTATTGAGGCTGTATGGCCTTCACAAGTGTGAACGGTGTAGTGTCCTGTTTGCGCGTGTCCCTGCCGGCCAGCAGTGAGTAGTATTGTGTACTGTGTCGCCTCTCCCATTCCCACATTAGGCGCGGCAGAACTTCGGCATCGTGGAGATCGACGGCTTGATCCACGTGCTGGGTGGTGAGGATGGAGTGAGCGAGCTCCTCACCATAGAGGTGTACGACCCACACACCAGGAGCTGGAGCTCGCAGGCCAGCATGACCATGGTGCGCAAGGTGAGGAGCGCGGCCTAGACGGCAGTCGGCCAGACCAAACTAGTACGGCGCTGGTTTCGTGCAGATGAGTAATACACCCACGCAGCAACTCACCCCATCCTGATGAGCCATAATGATACCGCCCGGTCTCATCTACAGGTTGGCTGCTATGCAACTATGAACAAGAAGATCTACGCCATGGGCGGCGGCTCTTATGGGAAACTGTACGACTCAGTGGAATGTTACGATCCCGGGACTCAGCAGTGGACAGCACTCTGCCCCCTGAAGGAGAGGAGGTGAACTGCACCGCTGCACACAAGAATCAAGCAGTTTTAACATAACCCCATGTTATTTTTGGAACTGCATAAATATATCCATGAAATGATTGTGAAAGTCTGACGTCTGATTCTCATAGAGATGCCAGTGCTGGGTTTGGGGATAGGTTAGGTGTGAATTCCCGTGAGACATTGATAGGGTGTGGTATTTCCAGGTTTGGGGCCGTGGCGTGTGGAGTTAGCCAGGAACTGTACGTGTTCGGGGGCGTAAGGAGCAGAGATGCTGATAACCCCGAGTCCAGCCAGATGATGACCTGCAAGTCCGAGTTCTACCACGAAGAATTGAAGCGGTAGGTCCAGACTGAAGCAGATTCTGCGGGGTTACGTAACACAGGAAGCACACAGGGAAGCTCCACATACTGTACACTGTAGCTGCAACACTGACCTTCGGTTACATAAAAGAAAATGGGTGGGGCAAGGGAAGTGATGTCACTAATATGGAGGCGGAGTCAGTGATGTCACACTGAATATCTGCTGGTGCCATTCAGTTTCTAGTCTTATGTGTAACATCCATTGTTCCACTCTGTGTCTTGCATGCTCTTCCAGATGGATGTATTTGGATGACCAGAACCTCTGTGCGCCCACAAGCTCGTCCTTCGTGTATGGTGCTGTACCTATAGGCGCGAGCATCTACGTGGTGGGAGACCTAGACACTGGTGAGCAAGGCATAGCCCACGGCATAGAGGGTCTCTGACCTCTAACCTCTACCGTGCGAGACGGGTGGGGAGGTGTCAAGATAAAGGCACAATGAAGCTTGTAGTAAGTATGTATCTCAATAGAGAATTAAAAGCTGACTCACTTGCTCATAGGTGTTGTTTCTATTATCTATCCACAGCCAAACCCTTCCATAGCTGCTTGTCTGGCACAGGGTTTCGGGGGGCTGACGATAGGGGTGTGCCCCCAAAGGGCACACACTCACATACGCTATGGGCAACTTAGAACGGTGCTTCCCAGCCCAGTCCTCAGGAAGCCCCAGACAGTTCACGTTTTTGCTGCTTCCCAGCTCCAAGCCAATCGAGAACGCCGAACACCTGGTATAGGTGTGCTGGGACCTGAACAAAAATGTGGACTGTCTGGGGGTCCCTGAGGACTGGGCTGGGAAATGCTGGTTTAGAGTCACCAGAACATGCAGAGCCCAGACACAGCAGGGACATCCCATAACCGCCACGCCGGCCTCTTTCTGTTTGTGTCGCCGTCGGCCTTGGTAACGGCGTCTCTCCTTCCCTCTGTCCCCCCTCCCCTCCCCAGGCACAAGCTATGACTACGTCCGCGAGTTTCGGCGCAGCTCGGGCACCTGGCACCGCACCCGGCCCATGCTGCCCTCTGACCTCTGCAGGACGGGTTGCGCCGCGCTTCGCATCGCCAACTGCAAGCTGTTCCGGCTGCAGCTGAAGCAGGGCCTGTTCCGCATCCGCATCCAGTCCACGTAGGAAGCCCCTCCCACCACCCCGCCCACAGCCCCGCCCACAGCCCCTCCCCACCCCACCCCGTCACCTCCGGATGCACGCCTGGGACCCCGAGCTGACTCTGAATAGGCTTTCGTGTGCTGTCCACGGTGGGGCTCTGGCAAGGTGCGGCCTCCTCTGCTACCCCCCCCGCCCCCAGCTTACGCTACAAGCCCGTCGTGCACAGGATCTAATGCCTCGTTCCGTTTCTAACACTAATACTTTTTAACGGTTTTTACCTACTGCGGTACTTTCATTCCTAGTAGCTCAATGTTTACTACTTTTAGTCCTCATATTAAGCTTTAAAAGGGTGCTTGTGTAAAGAAACACTTCGACGAAGGGGGATCTGCGGGTCCCTTTACTTTAAAATGATTCATTATGCAACTTGAAGCCCAGTTGGAGAAATTTTCTGCGAGAGGCTTCAGAACATTTGATAACTGCGTGGGGGAAGACAGCTGGCCAAGGGACCTTAGTTTTTAAACGTATTATACATTGTTTTTTATTTTCACTTGTATGTTACAATGTTACAGAGTATTCCAGTATTTCCCAGGCTGCGTTGTTGGGTGACACGGTACAGCTGTAGAGCGCTCCGATCGTAACACCCATTCCCTGCTGATGCAGGGTCCCTGCACACCCGCGTAACAGTAGATAACTCTGCACGTAGACGCACCGTCCACCGCTTGGTCTTGGAAAGCCAAACTGAGTATCTACCACAAGATTTACATGTTAACGAGTATTACTGGCCTGTTGTAGAAGTTGTAGCTGTCTTTACTGTCTACCTGCAATGTGGCTGTCCTAAGGGCCAACATACTGTAAGCTGTAATTGTGTTTGAGTGCCTGTATTGTCACTGCATAATGTATTTATCGTGCTGTCCTCAGTGAGGCTTGACCATTGAAACGTGTTTATTAACAGGTGTTGGGCACTTTCTCATGCACACGCTGCACGGTACACTTGTCATGCAGACCACTAGGGGCACCGGCCTTATTCTAACGCACCTGGTATGTTTTTAACGATGGCCCTCCCAGCCATACCTACCTTAGAGCACGTGAGGAAGCGCACGCTGCCACAGAAGCCATCCCGCCAAGTGCTGGCGAGGAAGCCCGGTAAGAAGGACACACACATTCTGTGTCATACTGCTTTCTACCAGAATGTGTACCACAATTAATTATTAAATTGTAAAATGTGTCAAATGTTTAAATACCTTATTATTTCCTTAATTCAGGAAAATTGTACATTTAGCAACAAGTGGAATTTAATGGAGCACTGGAAGAATTTAAGTTTTTTGGATCTTTCATTTACATTTGTTTTGGGAAATGGTACTGGGTTGCGTGCTATAGGTGGTTTGTGTGTAATTAGTGGTTTATGTTGGACCCCCCCCTCCCCCGTCTCCATATCTGGCTGGAATGGCTGGGGAACGGTCTTACAGCTGCCAATCCAGCACCGTTTACACAGCGTGTGATGCAACTCTTAAATTTCCATCTTAATGTTAAAGGAGGGAAAAATAACACCATTTTTTGCCTTAGTGATAAATCGCAAAAAAAAATGTTAGATGTGGATTACTATCATGGTGGAAATTGAGGTTTTAATATTTTAGTTCTTGTGTCTTATACAGTTAGTTTTCCTGAACTTTTACATGACTGGCCTACCTTTTTATAATTTGTCATTTTCTTTTTTCTGTGATCCAGATCGTAATCTTGAGTTTACAGGCTGAGTAAATAAACAAAAGACAAAAAGACTTTGAAATTAGGTGAGGTTGATAAAATATGATTTTATAAATGATTTTTAAAAGGTCTGTATGGTATTTCTCATTAATTTGATTCATTTTATATTCCACTAATTGAAAGTGATAACAGATTGTCTTGTTACCTTATGAGTTCAAAGATGTATGACACTGCACCACTTTCAGTGGTAAATATATGTATGTGGACCGATACTTTACTGTCTGCATGTTGTTCATTCATCATTCATCATTTATTAGAAGATATATATTAATGGAATATATTTAGAACATGGTAGTTGCCATATGTGTGACATATGTCTGATTTAAAATACAGATTATTGTAATTACAAAAATGAAAGCTAGCCACTGCCCCCCCCCCTCCCCCAATGCCTGGCAAAGAGGTCATGTGGCTTGATAGTCAGCGTACTTGCGACATGCCGGCGGTGTGGTGACTGACGCATTGTGTAGCCGTTTTTGTTTTTAACGCAAGAGTGGCATCTCTGAATCTGAGGCCGTGAGCTTATCAGAACTCCACAATCTCCCAGAGACACTCTTCCCCCGCGTTCTAATTTAATTGGTGCATGCAGAGTGCATGGGCCAAATCTGAGATAATTGGACATGGAAAAAGTAGGCCAGTATTCGGTGGGGGGGGCAGACTGTTTGTGAGTGACCTGGCAAACTGAATTCACAGAAGTTATTAACTAACTGTAACACAAACACGCCTTTAGTCAAAAAGGGGATGCATTTATATTATAAATACTGCTCTTTTAATATGTTCGTGAGACTTTTGGCTTCAGATCTGAAGATTGTCAGCCTAAGTATTTGTTTTGGATTTCACAGTATTATAAAATAATACAGTAATAGTTTGTGCACAAGATTAACAGTGGACAGTTTGAGGTGGGATTTATTAGTCACTTAATGCATCAGCAGCCAATGGAACAGCTGGTATGTTTGGAATGTGGAAGAAACTAAATGACAATGCTTTCATTTTCTTCTGTCATTTCTAAAGGGCCAGTAACGGCATTTGAAGAACACTGCAGTGAAGAGCGACTCTGGGGTGTTAATGTGTAACTGTCAAACGGGGAATCGAAAGACTATGCGGATAAATAATGTGGAAGCCCAGCTTCTCCTAATGGAGGGATTTTAGGACTTGTATGAACTTCTGCGTTATTTACAATCCAGTTTGATTATTGGTGACAACCAACCAATACTACGAAACTGCTCTGAAGTCCGATATATATCCTAGTCTGTCGTGTTTACTTATGGGTCAATAACAGGGTGATTCTCTACCTTGCTCTCTTGTGTGTGTGGGTGGGAGTGCAATGTGTGCATTTACGGGTAATGGTGTAATTAGGAACCAGGCCAAACCAAGGACTAGTAAATGTCTAGTCGATGTAGCCGACAGGAAGTTGAAACATACCCACCTTCTCTCTGGGAGGTATGATGGTGGGTCTGAGCCAGTGGGCTTTTCAAGTGTATTTTCATCCAGGTCAGTTTACTTATAAGGGAACACACTGTCAGGTGACTTCGTTCCTGCACCTGGGCTTTTGCCAAAGCACTGTGAATGTGTTTGTTTTAGGGTGGGTGAATGTCCGAGTGGGTGTGTACTAAGCTGAGTATATTTGTTGTGGGTGGATGTGTTCTCACGCCGGATAATGGGTACTCATGTCGTTACCTTCTACTGGTCTGGACAGTATCTCCGTTTTTGGGGGAAGGGATGCGGCCTCTGTGATAAGCTGTCATAAACTCTGGTGCTCCCCTTCCTTCCAAGTGCCAGGAATATACGACGGTGAGCAACAGGGCTCTGCAAATAAGCGCGATCCTAGCCTGGTGGAGCGCAATCAACACCGATTCATTTTGCCGTCAGATATGGAGACGGAGCACGGAGGGAGCACAGCGAGCGGCGCGTCCCCTTTCCCCTTTTAGCATGGAGCCCGCACTCTCCTATCGCAATCTGACAGTGGAGCGAGACGCTCGGCGCATCCGTCCGACTCCGATTGACGTCACCGCCGCGTCACGTGAACGCGCGCGGACCAATCAGGCTCGCCCAAGCGGAGTGCCTGCTCGTCCACCGAGATAGAGGAAGAGGAGCTCGAGCGAGGGGTGAAAAAAGCGAAAAGGAGAGCCGTGCCAATGAGCCCCTGAAGCGGAGAGCCCGGAGAGGAGCGCGCTGCCCTTTTCCCGGATCCTTCCCTGGGCTTAAATACTATTATCGTTAGTATTACTCGTTAATGCCGTGACGCTTTGCGGGAGCCCGCTGCGATGGCTGGCGTAATGGATATAGCGATAGCTGGGCTGTATTGAATAGGCTGCCAGGGGGAGCGCGCCGCGGAGGATCGGCATTTCTGGGGAGATCGTGTGGCTCTGGACGCCGTTACCCCTTATCCCCTCTGCTCCTCTTTCTCCCCTCCTCCTCCGTCCACCCCCTAATTCCGGACTCCTTATCGCCTTCATGGATCCTCTCGTGAAAATAACAAATAAAATATCCCCGATCGCGCCGCATTAGCTGATCGAAGCGCCTTTGCTCCGCTCGCGTGCGCTTTCCTCCTCCTCCTCCTCCTCGTCCTCTTTAATCGAAATCACAGTACGCCTACTGCTTATTATTGGGGACGGCGGCGGCGTCTCGTTCTCGCTGCTGTTTACGAGCAAACCATGGATTTCAGCGGCGGAGGGGGCAGCGATCTCCAGAATAACCAGTGCCACCAGTCCGAGGAGAGCAAGCCCCTGCTGGAGGACATGTCTATCCTGGCGACGCCGGAGGGGAATAATAATAATAAGATGGGCGCCGGGCCGTGCCGGAGAGCGCTGCTCCTCTGCGGCAGCGGGATGCGCTACAAGCTGCTGCAGGAGGGCGACATCCAGGTGTGCGTGGTGAAGCACCCCCGCAGCTTCCTCAGCAAGATCCTCACCTCCAAGTTCCTGCGGAGATGGGAGCCGCACCACCTCACGCTCACCGACGGCAGCCTGGTGTCGGCCACGGTGAGTCCCCGTCCTGCCCGAGCCCCCCCCGGCGGCCGATCCCCCCCCCGGCCGCGGCGGAATAGGCGATCGTGCGAAATGAATGCGGCTGTTTGCCATCGACGCCCCCGGATCGCAGGCGGACCTGCCGAACGCGGCTGTACAGTAACCGGCAGGTCGTTTCCGTCCCTTCATTTATTTATCTATCCCCCCCCCCCCTTTCCCTTCCTCCTTTGTTTCCAACCCAAATGGCCAGCGAGATACACGGTCGCCTCGCCGCTTCCTCCTGCGCCGTTATGCCGCATCTGGCCCCAGTGCCCGCCGCTGAGATATGCGGGGGACCCGTCGGGGGGCCGGTCGGCGGCGGAGACGCTCGCCCCCCGCACTCCGGCGGAGGACATTTTATACGCCGGCGAGACGGGCTGGCGACCGGGCCTCGGCCCCCCGCCGGGAGCCTCCAGCGGCACCGTGTTCGGCGGTGATCGGGCCCTAAAGGCGCTTTTGTCCGGTTTCGGCAAGTAGCAGAAATCACCCCCATTTGTAGTCGCTCATATTGCAATTTACATGGTGGGTAGTGAAATGGGAGGGGGGGTAATTAATGAAACGGACTCATCGTGATTTCCCTTCACGGTTTGGCCTCATTTGTTTTTTATTTTATTTATTAATTAATAGGCTATTTTTTGTGTTTCTGACGTCTGTCACATGACTTAAACCTTACCTTCCCCATGTCCGGCGGTATGGGTATGGGTAGAGGATGAGGGTCCTTATTGGGATTGTAGTCTGCCTATATGCCCTACTAATGATGGCCCGCCTGTTAGTGTATAATAATGAGCCTCCATTATAGCCTGTCTCCATGGCCTGGGGTCTGCAGCGCCCCCAGCCTCACGGCCGGGTCACACCTGTGGGGTCCTCTGAACCAGCAATGTCACCGTTTCCTGTTACACAGCCTCAGTATTGAGGTGTTAAAGAAACTCCTCGTCCTGGCAACCGTTTAGGCCTAATATTTATTTATCTTTATATATTTCTAAACAAATGACAGAATTAAAAGTAAAATAGGGGATTATCAGTGGCATGGGGTAGTGGCAGTATGTCACTGAACAAAATGGAATATCTCTGTATTTTAAGTGCCTTCCAGCGCAGGGACCGGCCGTCACTGTGCTGAGGCATGGGGTCCTCATGTCGCCCGGTGCTTGTCCAGCTGGCCGGGGATCGCGCTTGGCCTTTTAGGTGTGCCTGAAGCCGAGACTCGCAGTCGCCCACCATTGTACCATTTTAGCCGTTGCGCCCTCTTCATCAAAGATGACTGGAGGTGTGGCCCTCTCCGTCTGTAAAGCTATGCAGAAATGTTTTTCCACGGCTGTCACCTGCTGTCCATTACGGCCCTCAAACCCGTGTTTTCCCGCCCATTCCCATAGTCTTCCTATCCCTTGCGGTGCCTTTGGTCCCACCTGTGCTGCTTTGTGTTTTTCTCTGACAGCAGCGACTGTGTCCATCTGATGCCCGATAACGGCTTTACGGCTGTTTTCTTCCTGTTTTACTGCCCTGCGGCCGTCCCACCTGCCTAGCTGCCGCACGGTGGGTCGCGCCCCGTCGGACGTGGTCTCCGTTGACACCACTGTTTAAGTCCCCCAGCTGTCCCAAACGCATTTCAGTTTCACGGTTTCGTTTTAGGTCACTGTATATATTTTTCTGTCACATTTCGAGCCCGGCGGCTTTGTTTTTATTTATTCATTGTTGTATTTAGCCTGGACGTGTTTTGTTTATACGTGCTGAATCAGTTGTAAACTAACTTTGATTAAAATCGATTCCCAGTTCTTACCCCTTTGTTTTTGTAGCGCTCGTGTATGGCCCATTTTCGTGTCTGTTTTCTAACATTCATTGCAAAGTAGGCTAATTAGTCATGCTAATGGTGAGTCAGTGTCACATTCTGGAGTTGGAGTAATCCTGTTTGCTTCAGTGACACATCCGGTAAGGATAGGTTATACATTTATATATAGATGCATACATACATGCATGCATGCATACATACATGCATACACACTCGATGGCCAGTTTATTATGTATACCTATTCATTAAGGAAAACAGCCTGCTTTTCCATATGGCTAAAACTGAATTTATGCAGTTTGCCAGCAGAGTGAAGAGGTTTGACAATAATTGGATCCCTGATCTAGTTGATTTTGAACAGGGTGCGATTGTTTGGTGTAAGACACAAAGTACAGTGCCTAGAGTTTACAGGGGATGATGCAATATGCAAAAGGCATCCTGTCAGTGGCAGGTCGGTGGGTAAAAACACCTTGTCAATGAAAGTGGTTGGAGGAGAATGGGCTGATTTTGTTACAACTAGCAGGAAAGACATTAGTGTAAAAATAACTGCTCACTATAACAGTGTTCAGAAAGGCTTCTCTGAACATGCAACTTGTGTACCATTGAAGTAGTTCTAGAAGCAGAAAGCAGTCCTACAATGTAGCAGATAGGAGTACCCAGTAGTGTGGCAATTGAGTGTGTGTATAATATGGTAAATATTAAGCCTTCATTTGAAAGCAGAGCAAGTTTTTAGGAATTTCCTTACAGCAGGAAATGGGCCCACAAAATTTTGTTGTGTGTGCAGAAGCAGATGCCTGGATTTAGGTCTTTCGTGTGAATCTTAACAGTTTAGCAGACACCATATTTCCAAGTAGTGTCCTTTATCCCGATGAGATAACGGTGAGTTAAATAAGTGCCTGTATTTAGGCCAGATGCAGCCCCTGCATGAACATCACAGGTGGCGACTGGTTCTTGTGCGTTTTGAGCAGTGCTGTGATGGTACATGAAACAGACAGACAAGAGCAGATGTGGGGCATGGTGGGGGGTGGGGGGGTGTTGGCCTGGATGGAGTTACTCAGCTGAAAATTATGGTCTGTGAAGAGGGCTTCCCCCAGCACTCTATAGGCATGGCTGTTCTTTTGGGTGGAAGTTTGACAGTGCTGTTCTCAGCGTGTAGTTTGAGCTAAGAATTTGATCTAATAGTTCAAACTGTTTTGCAGTAGGCCTGTTTCAAAAGAGGGAAATTTTTGGGAGCTTTGCACATGACATTGCATTAAGTTTATTGCCTATGGAGTGAAATCCGTGACACACCAGAGAGGTTTATTTCTGAGATTTCCCTGTACGTTGCATGCTGGCTCTTTAGACCTTTGGCCTCTACTAAACATAAGCGGCATTCATTTAACTCCATAAGCCATAACTCTTTTATGTTTTAGTTGTGAGGTTGGGTGACAAAGCAACTTGAAAGGTGTCCAGCTGGCAGAATGTGACATCGTGGTTACGCCAACAAAAAGTATCCTTTCACCATCCCTTGTTTCCTGCACTGTGTGTTTCTGCATTTAACAGATCCATTGTATGGGTTATTTTATTATCCTTCCTGTTTAATTATTAGTGTTTGAAGAGATTCCTGTACCTCTCAAAAATGCACAAAACTCAATTCTAGCTGATTATCTGTCAGTTGCTTTAGAATCAGAAACTTTATTCACCGAGTACAAAGGACAGAACTTCTTTTGGTGCAGGTAATGGCATCAAGGCAAAAAAAACAAGACATAATGGATAGAAATAAAAGTGAAATAGAAACAAGATGTGCAATTGTAATACCATTTGACTTTTTTCTATTCCATTTGTTTATGAATATATTAAGTAAATATTGAATAGTAGTTTTTGTATTTTAGAAAGGTTATGAACCCTTTTTAACATGGCAGCTGCAGGCCTACTATAGGATATTTACTTTTTTTCCATGATTTTATGAGTCAGGCTATTTAATGCATCTTGATTAAAGTGGACTTCATGGCTCATCTCAGATGGTCATATTTAGATATCCTGATTCTGGGAACCTAAACACAAACGCTTAAGGGCAAACCTAAAGCATACAGAATTATAGATTGGTGTGACAGGACAAACATGCCGATTCCCGTAGACTGAGCTGTCTGTCTGAGATTGCCCTGACATTTTGGAGGACATGACTCGTCGGTGTGACCAAGGGGAAATGGCCGTGTACCTCGTGCCCTGGCTTTGACTTTTTGCCTGTTTGCAGGGGTTTTACATATGTAGTTCCTGCAAAAGCAGTCTGTCTAGATCAGTTTGTGTAGAGAACAAGCTTCCACCTGGACGCTATTAACATGCATCATGGCTGAAGGTATTTAGGAGCGTGTCGCTGCAGATCAATGTGTAGTATACCTCATGTCTTTTAATGTTGATTATTTAGAACTGAGTAATTCTTATAAAACTTAAGAGTAAATGAATGTGATGTCAAATATATGTAAACATGAAACTTTCGGTAGTGTATTGTGTGCTTTACATGTAAAAAGAACATAGTCTTGATACCATATAGTTGACTTTCAGATTGTGCAAGTATGATAAAAAAAGGTGGTGCTGTTTTATATGGGAAATTGTCTTTCACTGCTATGTAGCTCTCTCGTGTCATTTGTCATGGCAATCCACAATTCAGAGTAAAGAAATGTTATTACGGGACATTTTCTTCATTACAGGTTGGTTGGGTGAAGGTTCCATTTCTTTATATTGTATTTATTTTCTCTTGCCTTTTTAGTTCCGATACAGTTTTGCACCTTAATTTCCCCATCCGATTGATAGTCTATCTGTCTATATATCAATTTTACCTATCAATCTAGTAAATCTGTTTCTCATCAACATAAAAAGAAAAAATAACCCCAGTTATCTCATGGGTTTTTAATCCGGAGTGAATGATCGGGAAAAAAACCGTAACCGGTATTCTGGTACCAAACCGTATTGCTAAATACACAATTACGGCTAAATAAATGACATGCAAATGGCAGCGCTGGTGGTTTCATGTGGCGACCGTATTTAGCTTGGCGAAGAGTAGGGCTTAGGGCGCAGAGAGAGGCGCCGAGGCGGCGCAGGTAGTGTCGCGGTGGCCGAAGGCAAACGCCAGCATGAATCGGAGCGAATTCCCACACATCTCGGGCATATAAGTCCGAGAACGGGGACGTATGGTCACCCCAGCCGGCCGTATTGGCGGTGCAGATCTCTCCCAAATAAAACACGCGTGCCTTTCTGTCGTTATGGAGACAGACGGGAATAAGTAGCTGTATGCTTTATGCAGCTTTTATTTCCGGTGACATCGACGAGCGAAACTGACTCGTCTTTTCTGTGCGCTTAGCCGAGCCGATGTGGGCCTGGAAGCGGGAAGCGGGCCCCGGGACCCGGCCAGCCCGGGGGCACTGCGGCGTCGGGCGCCGGCCCCTTCCTTCTTTGTTTTAAAACTAACTGGCCAGAAAAAAGGGGGTGGGGGGTGAGGTTTGGCGAAGTGGGGCGCCGCAGGGACGCCCGCCGGCCGAGGCGGCTCCGCGTCAGAACACCGGCTCCTTGGAAAGGCCGGGATTCCCGGAGCGCTTCCGTCGCGTACCCCCCTTTTTCCCCCCCCGCTCGCGTGTGACGCGCGCATTCCTGCGGCCGCCGCCTCCCCCGGCTTCCGGTTTCTAAATGCGTGCCGTTAAGGTGAATCGGCGCCGCAGCTGACGGGCCGCTTTCGGTAAATGTCCCCTGCTGTGACGTCAGAGCCCGTCTCTCCGGGAGTCGTTACCCCCCCTCACCACCCCCCACCCCGGCTTCCCCTTCGGCTGGACCGCGCGCTTCGCCGTTCGCTTAAAATGCCACCGTAATTAATTATAATTGCTAAATCGAGTCGCTTTTTAATGAAGATGAATTTTAAGTTTCACAGTTTGCCAGAAGGTACTTGCATCAGGTGTAAGCCTTGAAGCTTAAGCTCTGATATAAAAAACAGAATACACAGAAATAGAGAGATGGTTTCCAGTACTTTTTTCCCCAGAAAGGGCTGGAAACGCAACCTTTTATTTAAGGCATGTTTAAATGAATGCGGGTCACTTTTCACTGGTGTTCATGTGAATGGAATATATTCTGTTTCTGCTTTGTTCAGTATTTCCATTAAAACCTTAAGGTTTTATGTTGAAATGTCACAACACAGTGAATATTAATTGTCATCAGAGCATAATCAAATGCTGGGAAATAAAGTTCAAAATAAAAAAAAGCTGGGATTTGATTTGTATTAAAATCTGCTTGTCTAATTGTCTGTTTGGGGTAATGTAGTGTTGTTCTGTGTTCATCTAAAATGTAACGCGATTTACTCAATTTAAAATTCGCAATGCACAAGAATAAAATGTTTAAGTAGAATAAAAAAAAGCTGAAACGTCTTGCTTTGGCTGTTTATACCAAACTTTGGCAGTAATTATAGCTGTGAGTGTCCTGGGGAAAATCTGCCGGCTTTATTTAGCATTCTTCTATAAAAATGTAAAACGCAGAAGCTCTTGCGGATGGCCCGCCGGGTCTGATTCTCAGCTGAGCCGTGGTGTGGCTTTTGCGTGACACTGAGACGCTGACTTGCTTGTTCTCTGGCAATTCCAGCACCGTCCTGTCCTGTGCTGTCCTGTGCTGTGCTGTGCTGTGCTGTGCCCTGACTACAGCATCGCTCCACACTCTAGTCTGTGGTCACATGACATTTGCAGTTAGTCTATTTGTTTACTCTCTGTCTCTTCGGTCAACAGCATCCTTAATGGTATCCTTTCTGGACATTCCGTATGCCGCGTCATGCAGGCTTTTACGCAGGAGTTTCCTGCCTGTATCCTCCCTCAAATAAACGTTACATCTATGGGGTACCCTAGCCGCTTGTGACCTCTGGACAGCTCCTTTCTTTCTTAGCCTGTCACTTTCCGTTTTTGCCTCTAGTCTTTCCGTGTCTTCCCTGACCAGCTCTTAGACTGGCTATTTCCATATGGTTTTGGTTTTTTTTTTTATCCACGATAGAGAGCCGTCTTGTTTGCACACAAGGCATCGGATTTTCTCACGATACAAAGAGATATTTGTGTTTGATAATTTTTCACTTGCGTGTCATGAACTAAACATAGAATAAATGTGATAAGCAATGTAAAAAAACAACTTGTAGGTGGAATTTCTCATAAGTTCACTTGATAGGTTTCCACTGCCTGTAGCCTGCTAATTTTCCAGTTTATTTTTCTGGTCGCTGTGTGACTACATATTGAGTAAATTAAAATGTAAATATTCCTGTCGTGTTATATAGTTTATCAAAATATAGGGGGGAAAAGCCAGGGTCAGTAAATACTTCCTATTGGGCACTGTATGTGTGTGTTTTGTAGTGTGTGGATGTGTTATGGCTGTATATCGATGTGCTCGTGGGAAGGAAAAGGTGGGGCGTAAGTAATTATTTAGTTACTGCTGGAAGTCGCGGCCCTGTTTACAATGAACTGGTCTGTTTTCTTTTGGCCTGGGAAGGTGATACTGTACACGGCCGATTTCTGCCTCCCGTATTTATTTAAGAGACGTCTTTGTTTCCAAGGAAACGCAGCACAGAGGACAGAAGACCTGTATTGTGCTCCTCAATCAAAACAAAGGGAGAACAGGAAGGAGGATAACTCCAGCGAGCGGGATCGGCGCCGTTGCCGTGGCGATGGCGGCGCGTGATTATTATGGTAGTACTCAGGCATCCTTAATGGACGTAGTCTGGCTGCATCTGTTCAGTGGTGTGTATCGTTTTATATGAACGTTAACGGGATAAACAGAAGTCCTTCGTTGCTCTGCCATTGAACTTGCCAAAGAAGTGTTTAACTTTTCATAGGTAAGGATCTGTTAATGACTCCCTCCTGCTCAAGTACTTCTATACATAATATTACTATAATACATTATATTATGGTAATAAGACCTAATAATACTGTCGCCCATCCTTCTTTCATACCAGTTACTTTACAGAGTTTGGCCTGGAGCCTATCCCAGCAGGCACAGGGCGTGAGGCTGGGGGCGTTCGGGATAGGAGGGTGGGCCATAGCCGTGCGTCAAAGTTTTATTGCTTACATATGAAATCGGTGTGATGTGCCCCCCCCCCCCACCCCCCAGCGCAGTGTGGGAGGTAACGCTCATTGTCAAGAACAGTCAGCTGTTAAATCCTATTCAGAAACTTTGGAAATAACCCTGAGCGTATTAATTCCAGCAGTGTTTACTGGCATAATAAATGTTAAAACTTAGTGAACTTGGTGTTAAATAAATATTGCTACTTTGGAAGTTCATATATGCTGTGCCAGTATTGTTGGGTGGTGATAAGACTGTCGGTTAGCTTGGCAGGTCTGGGGACCTGTGTGTGTGTAATGCTTTATTATTCTTACGCACAGGCTGTCTTTAATCACAGATATTCAGCTTATACTGTTTGCCTTGCTGCATGACCTTTTGCACAACTTTTTTTTTTTTTTTGAGCTGTAAATTATTTTCAGAACCCCCCCTCCCCACTAAACTGTACCACATTTGCACATTTTAAAAATGTATATAAATGTTTGGACGAAATAAATGTTTCAGATGTGGTACAGGCCTTCTTTTCTGGCATAATACACATATAATACACGCATAAACGATGTAACCAGTTAGCTTTTCAAGGTGTGTTGTTGACATGTGAACGAGGCGGGGCTGCCAGGTGGAGCCGCGGGGGGGATTCCTGCTTTATGACAGGATAGCGGACGACGCCGATGAAGGTGGAGTTCTTTAAGGTTTTTGTTTTTTCTTTTCTTTATTTTTTTTCTAATGAAATGGCCTCTTTCCAAAGAGGCGGAGCTGCGTGTGCAGGGCCACTCTGCGCTTCCTGCCTGCTGTGAATGCCGGACATCTCTCCCCTGCTGCCGGAGACCGTTCCTATAGCGGGATCTCAATTTACGTGGGCAGATGTGCCCAAGGTGCAGCTCGTGGTGCCGGCTGGGTCTGTAGGCATCCACGGAAGACAAAACTGATGAGTGGATTTTGATCTGGATTGATACACGATACATTGACTGGGTGTCATTATGGTCCGGAAGTGACCGATTCTGGTCCTGTATGTGTGATGAGTGATAGATGGATAGAGAGCACGTCCAACCCCTTCGGACCACTGAAATGTGTGTGTCTCTCTCTCTCCCTCCCCCAGCCCACAGGCTACATGGAGTCAGCACTGTCCTATAGCACCATCGAGGATATCCAGCTGCTGACCTGGGACAACGCCCCCAAGTACTGTCTCCAGCTGAGCTTCCCGGGCGGCACCGTTCTACTCCAGGTAACGGACCCCCCCCCCCGAATTGGCAGTAACGGAATAGCCAGAACCCGGCCACCGTGGGATGGGAACGGGGCGGGGCATGAATGGAAAATGGGAACGGAATCTTGCAGGTACCCTTTGCCATCAGATTCCAGCTGTGCCTTTTGGCTGGTTCTGTCTGAATGCCACCCTGGTTCTTCCCATGTCGGGCAGGCCACCAGGCCGCAGACAGCCGCCCGCTCTGTATGTGTATGTGCCCTGCGATGGACTGGCACCCCGTCCAGGCTGATGGGCAGAGGCTGTAGGAAAAGGGAGACTTTCCTATACTTTCTTTCTACACACTGGTGGAGGACGCCTCCAGATTTAGGGCCTGATGCAGCATCTATGTCTTCCTCCTTTAAGGACTTCCTTTGGCCTCCCTTATAGCGGGGGGGGGGGGCTCAGCCTGTCCGCTTTGGTGTGGGCTCTGCCTGCAGCCTCTGGGGTAACCGCTCCCCCTTTCAGTTCTGTAGAAGTTGCATACAGGCTGGGGCTGATAAACATCTAGTATATTTAAAACAAAGATGTACAGAGGACAGACACGCAGCCTCTGACGTGTGTGACACCGGGCCCTGTCATTTCCCCCGAGCCATTGGATAGGTCATTGTGTGTGTCTGGGTCTGTGTGTGAGGGGAAGCTTCCTCCATTTGACTTTTTCCCGCTCTCTCTCTCTCTTTCAGGCAGCAAACGGTTACCTGCGGGACCAGTGGTTCCATTCGCTGCAGTGGAAGGTAGCGTCACGTCGGCTCCATTTTTTTTGCAGTTTGCTTTTTCTTACGTAGCAGACGCTCTTGTCCAAAGTGAGGCGTGAGTGTGTCAAACTGGGCATCGCGAGCGTACAGCTGTCGGGGATCCGGGCAGCCTGGGCTTCTGCTGAGAAGTGTGTTAGTGGTGGAGTTAAAGACGGTCGGAGAAAGTGATGTTTCAGTGATTTTTGTTGGTGTAAAGCTATGATATTATGTCTGTCAAAGTGTGTCAGCCTAGCCTCCCCTAGTCAGCCCAGTATACACCCAAGTACTTTTCGTCCCGACCACTAACACACCTTGTTTGGCTAATAAATACCTTGTCGAGTTATTTCGTTAATTTAACTAGTGGTGAAATTTGACAAACGCATGGAGTGGCTCTGGGGCCCTGAAGAGAGGCTTGGGAACCTGGTTTTCTTCATTTAACCATCTAGCAAGATGTCAGTAGCTTTTTGGAGAAAGAAAACTTCTGGTTTTTATTGTGTTGCCCTAATTTTGCATGTTGGGGAGGACAGTGCGTGGGTTATTGTTTGTTTTTTTTTTTTTTTTTCCTGAGCAAATGTACACCTAATATATGCAGATAAATAGCTTTAAGCATTTTCTTTGAATCGGACCTTTGCACAGGACTGCATACATTATGTCAGAATACGCTGCGAGAACCTGACAGGTTCGTATCTAAATACCATGTGGTCTCCATTCAAGAGCAGAAATGCTGGTTCCGAGTGGCCGTCGGTTTTGGTCTCTCTCCGGTGCTCATGGCCTGCTCATGGCCTGTACCCGGCGCCCACGCGTGTCTTCCCGGGGGCGTGTCTCGCGCCGTTTGTGTGTGGATCACCGCGTGCTCTCCCGCCACTGTCCCCGGCCCGTGTCATCTCCGTTTGCTCTCCTCTAATCACAGAAAAAGATCTACAAATACAGGAAGGTTCTAAAGAACCCGAGCCGCTGGGAGGTGGTGCTGAAGGAGATCCGGGCTTTGGTGGACATGGCCCTGACCTCGCCCCTGCAGGACGAGTCCATCCAGCAAACGCCCCTGCACATCATCTCAACCCTGCTGGCAGAGGTACAGCCTCCTGCTGCCCCTGCCCCACTCAAAGGGGGGGAGGGATGCGGGGGGGTAGTCACTGCATCGACTGCGGTGGCCTTGGCCCAGAATCGACGCAAACTGATATCCTGTACAATTCGATATTCTGATATTTTAATGCACATTATTGTCCGGTTGATGGTAGTCGTATGTATGCCAAGCCTGTTTAATCCCATCTCCTGTGCAGAACTCCAACCTGAGCACTCCGGAGCACGAGAACATCATCGTGGTGAGTCTGTACTCGCCGGTGGCCGTCGCCTGAGCATCGTCATCGCTGCGGTCTCGCCGTGTCGGCCGTGTCTCACCACCATCCCTCTCCGCACAGGCCATCGCCCCGCTCCTGGAGAACAACCATCCGCCCCCTCACCTCTGTGAATTCTTCTGCAAGGTACGAAGGAGAGGCCTGCCCTCCACGCGTCGCCTTCATCATTATCTGGGGCGGGGTTAATGAATCGCAGCGCTGACTGTCCTCCCAGCAGGCATTTTGGGTGTGGGTGCCCTTTTCTGTGGAATGGTTAGTGTTGTGTGTGTGTGTGTGTGTGTGTGTGCGCGCTCTTGAAGGGCGTGTTGCGTGTTGACGCCGCATGTCGTCCCCCAGCACTGCCGGGAGCGGCCGCGGTCCATGGTGGTTATTGAGGTGTTCACTCCTGTGGTCCAGCGGATCCTCAAACACAACATGGTGAGCACCCCCTTCTGCCGACGTGCTGCGGTCCCTACAGTCACCCCCCCAGCTCGTTTCTGACCCCATTCCCCCCCCCCTCCAGGACTTCGGCAAGTGCCCCCGCCTGCGTCTCTTTACCCAGGAGTACATCCTGGCCCTCAACGAGCTCAACGGGGGCATGGAGGTGGTCAAGAAGTTCGTGCACAGGTTGGTGGTCGCGAGGCCCTTCGGCCGCACCGTCCCGCAGCCAGGAAAACGCGTCCTGCCTCTCACGTGTGTGTGTGTGTGTGTGTGTTTCAGCATGCACGGCCCCACCGGGCAGTGTCCCCACCCCCGTGTCCTCCCCAACCTAGTGGCCGTCTGCCTGGCTGCCATCTATTCCTGCTACGAGGAGTTCATCAACAGGTGGGTCACCGCGCTGCGTCCTGCACGGGTCGGGTCGGGGGGGACGTCCCTGTACCAATGGGACCCTCGGGCTCCCGTCCTTAGCCCTGTGACCCGGGTAATGCCATGGGTTCTCCTTTGGTTTCATACATCTCCGTCAAGCCGTACTCTGCTATGTTCCTGCTGTCTATAACGGCATCAGCCGCACATTTATTTATTTTAATGACAGTGCCTCTGACCGCCGAGGATAATGGCTGCAAGATCCCCGGCCCCCTAGCGTGGCTAATACTAATGTTAGCACACTAACCCCGTCTCAGGCCTGTGGGCCGATTCACTCCGTGTTTTGCTTCAAGAGCATTATTAGGTTTCAGTTTTCTTTTTAAACAAACGTCACTTGAGTGGCCCTACAGCAAACCAGTGTCTCATCTGGTTTGACGAGATCGACCTGAGCAAAGCATTGTGGTCGCTGCCTGACCTCTGACCCCCCCATGTGCACCAGTGCATAACGTCGGTGGTCTGCCCTGCCGATGTAATGTCGGTCTCTGCAAGCAGGTAACCGTAGCGAGGCACTGCGTCTCCCCGCGCTTGTGTGTGTCCTGTTGTCTTTGCATTGTCCTATTTAGCCTTTTCTTTTGTCCTAATGTCCTATTTAGCACGCCCCCCCGCATTAGTGCCCTAGGACTGTACGTGACTGTGTTCCTTAGGGCCCCTTGTTTCAGGCTCTCCGGTTGCTTTTCGGGTCCTAGCTGTGAGATGGTCTGATGTGAAGTCCCTCTCCGCGGCCGCCGGGGCGGGGGGGG
>JAODKN010000021.1:18176011-18195988 GCA_026774425.1 Petrocephalus zakoni
CGCTGCCGTGATTCTGTCTCCCACCGCAAAGGAAAGGTGGCCCCACCCGGCTGAAAATGCCCTCCACCTCTACCCTGCGTACCCCCCCCCCCCCCCACTACCCCACCCCTGTTCCCAGACCATCTCCAGTGCCCTGTGCTTACTGGTGCCTCCCACTCTGTGTCCAGGACGCCGATCTGGCACGGCTGCTGAGCTCTGGCTCTTTCGGGAACCTGGAGAACCTCAGCCTGGCCTTCACCAACGTCACCAGCGCCTGCGCTGAGCAGCTCATCAAGCTGCCATCTCTCAAGCAGCTCAACCTGTGGTCTACCCAGGTCTGCCTCTTTTGCCCGACCTTTGACCCCTGACTCTTGGGCCAGCCCTATTTGCATCCCCTATGTTCTAATGGACAAGCTGCAGGATTGAGTCACACACCCTCTGCCCTTAATGCACTGGATGTATATCATCCTGTTTGCTCCAAAGTGCATTGGGGGTACTGCAGTCCTGTTATCTTTAATCAGCCAGCTCTCTTTGGCTGGCAGTATTTGCATGGGTCATTTGCATATCTAGGCCAACATCAGAATGCAAACTCGTGACCCCCGCCCACCCACCTCCCCCCCCGATCAGACCCTGGTCAGGTGATCAGCTGGCGGGGCAGAGCAGGAGACGGTGAGGAGGGGCCGACACTCTCCCCCATGGCACTGCTCCTCCGTAACATCACGCTCTGCTCCTCTTCCTCCTCCCTGTGTGTGTGTGTGTCACAGTTTGGTGATGCCGGCCTGCGCCTCCTCTCGGAGCACCTGGCCTCCCTGCAGGTGCTGAACTTGTGTGAGACACCCGTGACGGATGCTGGCCTGCTGGCTCTCAGCTGTAAGAGCTCCGCCGTCAACCAGGGGGTGGGGCCCTCGAGTAAGGGGGGGTGGAGTCAGGGTGCAGTCTGGCTGGGGGGCCAGCAAGTCACAAGGGCGGGGTAAACCGCAGCGTGACGACGCCCGCTGACACGACAGCAGTATAGTGCCAACGCAAGGCCTGCATGCATGTGCGTCTCATGGGTCACGCGTGTCTCCCATAGCCATGAAGAGCCTCTGCAGCCTGAACATGAACAGCACCAAGCTGTCTGCCGACACCTACGAGGACCTCAAGGTGGGCGTCTGTCGCAGATGCCCGCCAGGGCCGATGCTCCTTTATTTCAGATTATTCCTTTTTTGCTGCTCCTTTCCCCCCCCAATTCAAGCTGACTGTACTGTTGTCCTGCATGCAGGCCAAGCTGCCCAATCTGAAGGAGGTGGATGTTCGTTACACTGAGGCCTGGTGAATGGGGCTGTCGTCATGGAAACGCCCCCCTCCCCCTCTCCCCCAACGCCGTTGCTGGGACCCCCTGTCTAGATAAATCCTCGAAGCGCAAGAAATCTGTCGGCGTTCCGACGTAGGAAGCGACTTTATTGTACATCACACAAACTGAAAGACCCCGTTTCTACGCCTGACCCGTGTCTGTCTCTTTGGATGTGGCCATCTTGGGCCCCCCCCAAGCCTCCGCGCCTCTCCTTGAGAAGTCCTTGAGGCAGCCAATAGACATTTTCTTCCGTGTGCTTTCTGTGAGCCACACAAGGGGAAGAAAACAAAATGTAGATTTTACATTTTCTTTATTTCTAAAGAATTTTGTGTTTAAAGCACACACACACACACACACACACCCCCACGCCACTGGAGATTTGTCACCATGCAGTGTGTCCAACGTGACCCGTCCTGGTCCTGTACAGACGTCGCTTTTCGTTTTAAGGTAGTAGGATCCGAAAACATGCCAAAAAAAAAGAAGAGTGCTTGGAGTAGCTTTGCATCCCTCCTGCCGAGGGAGGGAGCCTCAGGGTCTGTGTGCGTGTGACGGGGTCAGAGGTCACAGAGAAGGCACAAGGAACTCGGTGAGCGAGAGCTCTGCCTGCCCCTCCTCTTCACGCCATTTTTATCGACTTGAATGAACGTATTTTTCCATCTCTGCCTTCACATACTGTTTATATGAAGAATATATATTCTCTTTACAACATTTTTTTTTTTTCTTCCACTGGAAGTGAGGCGTGACCTGCACCCATACATACTTTTGGGGCGAAGAATAGCTGTGGTTTTGATTTTAGTTTATTTTTTGTACGTGTATGTCTCTGGTTGCGTAGGTGGTGTTCAGGGACCGAGATGTGCTCTGTCTGCAGGGTGACACCATGTGCCCCTCCCAGTTTCCCTTGCCTGTCTCTCCCTGCCTCCTTTCTCCCTCTGCTTAGAGGCGCGGAAGACAGATTGCGGTCTGCAGACCCCTCTGCTCTTCTGAGCAGTACAGATGCAGGAAAACCAGAGGAGCTTCTCCCTGCCCAGAATTTCCTGCGTTTGTCCTTCTCTTATTTTGTACGCTTTATATACGCATTACATGTATATTCATTTTTTCGATTTGCCCGCTATTTACCTTCGTAAGAGGCAGGCGTTGCCTTCATCTCTGGGTCACGTGTGTGTTGCGTGCGTAAGTGTGTGCATAAATGTGCACTGTAATTATCATTTAATTGTTGTTAGTGTTCTTCATTTCCATTGTTTTAATTTTCAGCGGCTTTAAAGACTCTCCTGCATGTACATTGGCTTTTGTGTTTGTTTTTTGTTTTCTTAATGTCCGCAAACAATTTTATTTTATCTTATGGAATATTGTAAGAAAAGGGTCAGATCACTAGTTCACACTTGAACTGAAGCAGTTTTCACTGAGTGATCTGAGAGGAACTGTAAAGTATGTACATGATGCGTACACCAGGAAGCATGCGGTGTGCTGTGGCGTGTTGCCAGATCAGCAGCAGCTACACTGCGTGTTGTATGTATGATATGTACATGTTACATCCACCATATAATGTGTGGAGACGGATCTCAGTCACGGCATGAAATACTACTTGGGGTTGTTTTTGTTTAGTTTTTGGTACCATGGTTGTAGATGGAACGGCAAACGGAAGCCGAGGTTTTGGGGGCCCTGACCGTCTGCGTAGGAGAGGAATATGAAATCGGCATTTTCCAAACTATTTTCCATGTGTCAGCCTGTGTCGAAAGCTTTTAATTTATACACACACTGGCCCTTTTTTTCTTGTATATACATACCTGTATACATATTTTTTTTAAATGTTAGAAAATGCATTTTGCAATATGCATAATTATATTACATATGCAAGTTGCAACAATTTGACATTAGAAAGTGATATTCCATTTTTATATGTGTGTGCGTGCGTGTGTGTGCTGACTTGCTTTTTCACAATGCAATGCTGTGTGGTTGTCTTGGAAGTGTTTCTTTTTTTATAGGATGGGGCGGGGGGTATTGTTTGGACCAGGGAAACATCAATTATTATTATTATTATTATTATTGGTCAGATGGAGAGATTGAGGGATTACAGACCGACAGAGACGAGACCCCCGAAAAGCCCCCTTCAGCTCCCCTGGCCCCTTCCTTTCTCTGTTCCTGGGAATGACTTCCAGTCCTCTGCTTTAGCAGCGACTGCTCTCCTTTTATTTTCCCTCCCTGACTCTCCCTCCTTCAGTCGTCACTAACTGGACTCCAGTCTTAAAGGGCCGGTAGGCTGGGCCGCAGTGGCCAAGCCTGAGCCGTCCCGGTACCAGCTCCGAGCCCGCGGGGCTGCCCTGGGCCACAGTGGCCATGGCTGAGCCGTCCCGGTACCAGGTCTGAGCCCGTTGGGCTGCCCGTAACTGTTGCTAGTCTCGAGCTGTTGTGCTCAGATTCAGAATGAGACCTTTTGACAAAAAAAAAAATCTCAAAGTGAAATTCCAAGCGAAATAAACCGTCTGTGAATAAGTGTGTTTTCAGTGCCATTATTTATTTCTCCATCCCCCCTGTGGCAGAATATTTCATACAGTTAAACTGTTCCCCCTCCCTCCCTAAATTAAACTTTATTCTGTCGTGTTCAGTCACTTTGCCTGGAGAGATCGGGGTAATGTCTGGCTAAACCTGCAGTGTGCTTTATATGTCGCACATTTTCATGTTTTCTTTCCGCTAATTAATGGAATGGGCCTCAGTGCTCCACCCGCGTGGTCAACAATGAGTCCTCCAGGTTTTAACCACAGGAATTTTGAGTGTGTTTTTTTATTTTAATGTTTGTTTAGAGGTAAGGTAATGATATGGAAAAGGCGGAAGCTGCTGACAAACCATCGTTACTCGGATCTTAAATGCCTGTAATGTTGATTTTCATTTCCCTCACAGTCTAGATACTATTTTGCCGAATGGCAAAGGCCCCGCAGTTATTACCGGTGTCCTTAAGGACCTACAGCCATTTACAAACAAAAAACTTTTCTTAATTCTTTTACCGATGGGAATCATTTTTGTCTTGATTTGATCAGGTGCTTCAAAATGGCAATGTCGGGCAGTGTTGGATGGTTATATATATTTTTAAGCATATGTTGTTTAGTTAGCAGTGATCTGCCTCCCTCTTCCACAAATCTCTACGATATAGATAGGCCATGCCCTCTGCTTCTCAGGTTACTGAAGTTAACGGCATAGTGAAAGTGAAAAATCAAGGTAGCTAAGCTGTATCAAATACTACTTAAGTTAACTGAATTTTCCAGAATGACCACAGGATGGCACTCTAGTGAGAAAATGAAATTTTAAACCGCTTATGTATCCTCTATTCTAAATGGTGGAAATTGTATATGATTAGTCCATGTCCACTATCTAGATCAGCCTGATGGTGGCACTATAGTGCTTGAATTCCATTAAATGCTCCTTGCAGCTTTTAATTTCTGTTTTTGTTCTCTGTATATTATTTGTATATGCATTTGACATAAAATGTATGGATTTGTATTTTGTGTTCTGTTGTTGTGAGTAGGAGCTCAAAATAAAATGAATATCGGCATTTCTGAATTCAAGACATGATTATTTACAAACAAATATATTTCAAAACATAACTCCAACCAAAACTGACAGTTTGATATTTAATCCCTAATAACTACCAAACAAGATTTCCTTGCATGCATCAAATAGTTCTGACAACATATGAGTTTTATATTTTCACTTATTAAGACAGCTGGTTTGGCACTTGAAAACAATGTTTCAAAGCAATCAGGCACTGCAAAATGAGCCTTATTGAGCTTTGCTCTTTTCTTTGGACTTTGCCGTGTAATGATCCTGGTGGGGTAACTTCCATGCACATAAATATAAAACATTAGTCACAGAAATAACCAAGCAGACGCTCGCTTTTCCTCGCTGTTCCAGTCCTCACGAGTAGAACATGCTGTTGCAGATTTTTTTCTCCTTGGTCCTGCTGAAAATATTTAAATACAAATAATAGTGAGCTTTTGCAGCACCAGTATTTTGTTTTCCTGTCTTCATATGTAACAATACAAGATTCATGAGCCAACTGTAATTGATAAATCTAATTATATTTTTGTTACTTACACAACTGTTGAAACATAAAATCCCCTCCATAATTCATCGCGCAATAATAAAAGTATAAAAATCCCAAAAAGGCATAAACAGAAACCAGACACAGAAAGAAACTGTTCAGTAAGACTGAATAAAAATAACAATATACATATATATATAAAATATGCAATAGTGTTCAGTAAAGCTTTACATTTAGGTTTCAAAGCTGGATATTGAGCCAAAATGTTGTTTGTTACTCATGCAAGTCACATTTATTTCATCCCACTGCAGTGAGATACTGAATAATTGCACTGTGTGTACCTGGTGTCCCTTTTGCACACGCGTTTTTTTTGGCCGATATCAGTAGTCTTTCCGCTCGCTATATCATCTCGCTATTCCGTAACAATCAGCAGTTGCTTGAGTTGAGGACCAATGCTGCCCAGTTTGGCTTTTATAAATGCCTGTGGTTTTCAGTTTAATAAAACAATAATGGCCAATCACCAACTTTAACAGTCTATCTAACATGCAGTTTATTCAATCAGTAGATGGTTAAGTAATAAAAACCTGTGTATAATGTGGGATGATCTTCCCAGGGCCCTGTCTGGGTTCAGGATAAGTTCCAGCTTGATTAAACCAAGCAAATGCAATCTGAGATTAATGGTATCATGGCGCTCACAATCGGCAATCTATGTCAAGCCAGGTTTTCTTACTGAAACCAAGGCTTCGTCCCATTTGCCCCACTTAAAAGTGCATACACGAGGGTTGTAGTGTGTAGTATGTTGATGTAAGATGCAAAATTGTACAGATATTTGTACAGTATGTAAAGGGTGCAAGTGTGCAGGGATTTCTTGAAACCAATGGGACACACAATATATGAAGAGGTGAACAAGAAACACTACAACTATGTAGTGCTATGCATTGGTTGTTTGGAGTTGACCTTTACTGTGGCTTAGGCCATGTGAATATTCATTACACAACTTTGCGCACTTAAATTGAATCTTCTTCCGAGGCATAGTGGACTCTGATTAGACTATAAATTAACATTAGTAGTCCTAAGTGCAGTGCATGGTGATCTGTATACTATATGTATAGCCATAGATCAATTCCATGGGGTATTTGTCCAAGTGCGAATAAAGTGTATGTCAAGCAAACTGCACTTGGCTTATTTGAGAGACAGGACACTCTTGAATATTTGCGCTATGCATGTGAATGTGCACAACAAGTACTGTGTAGTGTGTACTTAGTGGGACAAATAGGACAAAGGCTAAGAGCACACATAAAAGCATGCTGTGTGTGCGATGATCAGTCAATTATGTAAGCATGGATCGCAACAAGGCTATGTATTTCAACGCAGCAGAACAAAGAATAATCACGGTAAAATACGACAAATTGAAATGTAAAGCAATGGTGAAAAACAACCGCAACTAGAAAGGCAGGCTAGCAGCAAAAATACGTACGCACCGTTTGATTGTTCTTAAGAAATTGCCAATAATATTGTCTTAATTAAAAAATAAATGTGCGTTGTGGGTTTTGTAATAATTCTTAGTCTTTTATTCGTATTCATAATCCCTTTATTATTATTTTTTTATTTTTATAAATGTATTTTTTAGTATTCAGTATTAAATAAACGTGTCACCCTTCAAAACCTAGCTATCCATCACACACACATACTGCGTGGGTACGAGGCTGGAAATTACGACAAAGTTGTTCACATATTTTAGCAGAGCGCCACCTATGTTCTTTCATAATTACACCATTGAAAGTGGAAAGGATACAAAAGCTAGGCTAATAATTATACAAGTAAATGAGATAGACATGTTCAATAGAGTGTGGTTTAAGCAATGGACTATGTGGGACAGTGCACACCATTTGATTTTCAGATCATGCATTTCTATGCATCTTTATTAATAATTGCACTGCGTCCATTCACCACCATTGAACATAAGAGAACAATAGCTATTGAACGTGAAAGTTCACATGCAAACATCCATCCATTTACTGTACAGTAACTGCTTGTCTCCTATTCAGGGTCACAGGGGGGATCCAGAGCCTATCCCGGAGGCTACAGGCACAGGGCGGAGAACAACCCCGGGGCCAACCCATCGCGGGACACACTCACACTCCATTCACTCACATGCACACCTGGCTGAAAAACCAAGTGTATACACAAAAGAAAAAAACTTAAGGCATATAAAACCCTCGAGGCATACAATTTTGTGCCCTGTGCTAATGTCTCAGATCTTGAATACAGAGATTTGTCTGATGACTTTTGTGTACTACAGACCAACCAACTGCTCAGCCAAGGTCAAGGACTTAAAACTCGACTATACAAAATATGGGCAATTATTAATAGTTTGAACAATTACACAGCAATTGCAGGGTCAACAACGTTCATGTTTCTGGCATAATACTCACGCTTTCTGATTCTCACATTCACACAAGAAATCTTACGGCAAATCTATATTATTCCATTATTACCACTGAAAAACAAGTCACTAAATATAGTCGAAATCCAGCTAAAAATGGACCAATAACCTGATTAAACATGTTGGTTAAACCATCCAGCTAAAAATTAATGTTTTTTTTTTTTAAACAAAAAATAAAAAATAAGGACTTGTTGATGACCTACCCAGGCCTAACCTTAACCACATTGTGGTGATTTCTGTAATTTACTGGCTGTAATTTAATCTCAGGACCACTCGGTTTAGCTTTTTCACATTTTCTTTTTGTATGTTTGGGTTTTGCACTTCAGTGCCACCGTACATTACATTATAAACCTAAAATCAACTACATCAAAAGTGCAGGGGTAGGTTGCAAACCCTACAGACTATTTACAAGGTAATAAAACTGTTACATGCATGAAAATGAGTGTGCGGACTCAAATTGAAAATCTCATGCCAGTCAGTTGTCCAAAGTCAACAATCCTGCAATTTTATACTGACAGCAAAATGGCTTGGTGTGTATACATTTATATATATAATATATATATTATTATATATTATATATATATATAATTTTCCATTCATCACTACAATTACTACTGCTGTAGCTATACTTTCTAGATAAATAGATACATATTGACACTGATCCTGAAAGAAATACTGTTGGTTTACAGCTGGAGCAGCAAGAATAGACAATTAAAATAGAATAAGCATTACAATAAGCTATGTAATACAGAAACATAAAAATGTCTATGTAGTGTCTGTGTTATGTTTATTTATAGTGCTAAATATTATTTTATGCTGTAGGGCTAACTCAGTGCGCCCTTTGAATTATATTTGTGAATAGTATCTAGACCTGTTTTGCTTCAAATGTCGACTTTGACAACAGTATCCTGTACAAATGAAGCTTGTTGCTTTTCGAATTTATATCTTTGGCAACCAGCTGCACAAACGACCTTTTATTTCTTTGCCCATCTGCCTCTGTTTGCTTCTTCTCTTATTTGGCCGCCACTCTGCGCAGGCGGCTTCCTGTGACATCATCGTTACGTTCAATCAGAATCGGGCTATTGCTCTCATTATTAGGGGGCCCACCTCTCTCTGGGGTCTTTGGTCTTTTGGTTCATCTGCCTGTCGGCCTCCTGGCAGGGGTCGTCGCGTGGATACGAGGGGACGGAGCGCTGCAGGTTGCTGTGAGTGTCGTACAGGAAGGGCTCGCTGCTGACCTCCGCCTGCCTCTTTCGCAGTTGGCTGGAAGATGAGTAGAGCTCTTCCTGCACCTTCTGCAAGCACAGATCGGGGGGGGCGTTATGCAGAGAAAACCCTCGATATAAGCGGGTGCCAGGCATAATATTCTGCTAATATCGAAAAACATTTTCATCCATTTTCATTTGTAGACCTCAAAATTCTACAACTTGAAAAGATTTCTGGGTACTTAGCTAGTTTTGGAAATTTAACAAAAGTTCTTCAAGGGTTTGTCCAATGCTGTAACATCTGATGAGAGAGCCTGACTGTAGGTCACTAGCAGACCATCTCAAAAACGGCAAGAAGACATGGGCATTGAGATCATATGACTTTGTGTGCTGTTCTGGGAGGAGGCCTTACTCCAACGGTCTCTTTGGTGATGTGGACCAGCAATGACGCCAGCTCGATGTCCTCACTGTAGCCGTTACTCAGAGGCACGGAACGATATCCTTGGGGAACACAAAAGTCGTCACGTCACCGACCAAAAACTCGCCAGAGAAACGTGAGCAGCTCCGCGCAGCCGCGACTTTTACCTGAACGGAGGCCCTTGACTGGAAACGTTGCCTGTGCAAGGAAGTTGGGGTCCGAGAACATGTCCTCTTCATTGACCACGAAGCGCAGGAAGGTGAGCTCCGGCTCGTATACGGTGAACTGGACGGCCGCTGGAGGGACTGGCCAGACTGGATTCAGGCCATTGTCCTCTGAGAAGCACACAAGCCAGAATATACCCAACCAACTTCTTCTCGTTTGTTATAGCTGGTTCTGTCAGCCGAATGCGACGGATCTTTGATTGTCAGTTTCTCTCGCACTTGTTCTGCAAATGACCAGAACTTTCTGTTCCTTAAATGGCGTTTTTTTACTTTCTGTGGTCTGACAGTTGCTGTAGCATCCAGGTGTCACTAGGACAACAGCTCATAGGCTTTCTGCACCACGCCAACAAGGATCACACATATGTAAGAAAATATATAAAACTGTAAATTCAGCTGTTAGATGCACAGAGTACACAAAACTGTACCACACACACACACACAGAAATAACTCAATCTTACGGGAAACAGTGGTCTTGAACTTGCTCTCCTCGGTGTAAAGGCCAAACAGCTCTACCTCCACAAAGGGACAGGTGATGCTACGACACGGCTTGGGCAGGTGCCTTGCTGCTATGACCTATAGGGGGCAGCAGAGGGACCATCAGCTTGTAAAACAGTATCACTTTTAACAAAATGGCAGAAATATGCTGGATCAGGTTCTCTATCTTTGCTTTCCAATTCAGGCAGAGCTTATAAAGAGGAAAAAAACCCTGGCCCTTTGGTATGGCCCTCTGCCATACCACCAGATTATGAGAGGTACCCATACACAAAAAACATTGCTGGGATTCTGGAGAAAAGGGACAAAGTGGTGGCAGGGCTGCAAAGCACTGCAGAATGAGTGCAAGTTCTGCCTTGTGAATAGTGGCTCTGGTCTTCTTTTATCAGGCATCAGGTAATCCATACTGGGATTTCCAGTGATAATTACAGAGGGCATTGATATTGAGAGAGAACCGGAAAGCCTTACTCTGACATTAATGATGTATTTGCCTCTCCTGTCCGGCTGGTGCTTTGGGTTAAAGCTATCAGACCGCAAAACCTCCGGTTGCAGCACGTATCCAGTGCCTCCGTTCAGACTGAAGAGGGCGTTGTTCAGTTGCATGTACTTATCTTGAGGAAAAACACACTTAAAATTATCGATCTATCCATTCAACAATTATCCAGTTATCCATTCATCTTACAACTGTTTATCAATTACCACATCAAATGAAGGCAGCATAGGGCAAAAGGCTGGGGTACACAGGATTATAGTGAATTTCAGAGAACATATTGAAAGTATCAATATCTTTGAAAGGACTCTCTGGTCATTTATATGACCTTAACCATAATCCCAAATGACAACCTTAATCCCTACCCAGGCCTAACCTTAACCATATTGTGGTGATATTTAGTCCCTCAGTATACATGCCCACATACACACACACACACACACACACCATACAAAAAGACTGGACCAAATAATCAGATATAATATAATATTACACTAATTCACACAGATCACTCCATAATAAGCAGACCATTCTTTCAGTTAATTTTTTCAGTATCATTTTCAGTGTAATGTACAATGTAATATATACATGTGCACACACACAAACACACACACACACACACACACACACACACACTTACACACACTCATTAAAACAAGGTGAATCTAAAGACATTTCATGCATATCTTCACGCTGCCTGAGCAAAATTTGAACAAGCGTCATCGGTTCGAAGTCATGGACACCCAATTCTAGGCTCTTACCAGCAGTCTGGAAGTTTAGTGCGACCATGTGGGAGCCACAGATCCACGGAGGTAAGGGGTCATAGTTGGATGAATCGACGCGCTGGCCCTTGGGGTAGATGCGGCTCAGGGCCTTACGGTTGTACTTGAGGAACTCGTTTCCTTTGCCATCACCCTGTGGGATCTTGTTCTCTACGAAGGAGCGGATCTCCTTGTAGTCGTATTTTACTGGGGAAACATGCAGGACGGACGTGAGGGATTGGCCAACAGATCGGGCCATGCAGAATGGACGTGAGGGATTAGCAGACAGATAGGGCCATGCAGGATGGATGTGTGGGATTGGCAGACAGATTGGGCCATGCAGGATGGACCTGTGGGATTGGCAGACAGATTGGGCCATGCAGGATGGACGTGTGGGATTGGCAGACAGATTGGGCCATGCAGGATGGACGTGTGGGATTGGCCGACAGATTGGGCCATGCAGGATGGACGTGTGGGATTGACCGACAGATTGGGCCATGCAGGATGGACATGTGGGATTGGCAGACAGATCGGGCCATGCAGTGCATAAAAGTAACATTGTGCATGTGTGCGTGAGCATGAAACGGTCCCTTGCTGGGTGTGGGGACCAAGCATGTTGCCAAGCAGCCAGCCTGTGGTTGACAAGCACATATCTTTAGTGGGAGGTGTTAAAAAACCATCTTACAGAAATCCTCTTTAGTTTTGCTGCGGGGCTGGCAGTACACCACCAGGTCTGACATCTTTTTGGAGACTGTATTCTGAGAGCCGCGTTTTTTCTGATCTTTATCCTGTGCAGTCTGTGGACGAGAATAAAGATCCTGTCACTTTCGAAACTCGGCGTGACTGACCTGCATTTATCTGTGGCGTCGCTAAATAGTGTAGTGAGACGAGTCACATGTGCAATTGTCTTAAGCAAGGTCAGGGATCAGGGGAACGTCATAAAAGTATGAAAGAGGGGAGCCTCGCCTTGAGCATCTCGATGTTGGTGCGCTGCGTGACATTCCACGCGGCTGTGTACCACTCAAACAGGTCCTCCACTGTGTCAGCGCTGATGTCGAAGGATGCCACATTCTCCTCATCCTTGTAGGTGAGCGTGAACACATGGAGTCGGCCATTCTTATCCTGGGCGGACTTCACTGGGGGGAGGGGGGGGAGGGTTTCAAAGCAATCCAGCCCCCACCGTGCATGATTGGTGAGTTTAAAATACAGACTCGGCAGCCCCTTCACTTACATTCACTGTCACGGTGCAACATTTTCAAATGTAATTAGTAGCAGTATGTTCAGGAAGTCATTCTGCACTCCAGAAAGTTACTGAAATCTTGTTGGATGGTTAGAGCAACATTCCTTCAGTTCCCACCAATAGCTCTCTTTTAGTCAATTAACTTAATTCGTTAAATAATCAATGGTCTGCTAGTGGCCCAGTCAGCAAACACAATGGTGTGTTGGATAGTTGCTGCAAATACTGGGTCCTGAGACTTTTGCACTGTGCTGCATGTCTGATTATTTAATTGTTCTTTGCTCTAGGAATATGGGGTTACAATTAGGGATGTCCAGATCCGATCACGTGATCGGAAATCGGGCCCGGTCACCTGGTAGGCCCGAGCCAGAGTAAAATGATAGAAATTAAGCCCGAACCCACGATTGTGATTTCATTAGCGATTTTTTAAAAACTCAGTTCAGTATTCACTATATGTGTATGAAAAACCTTACATTGAAACCGTACATTGAAATCTGGACTGCGCTATACATTAATCTATAGATAAGACAGGAAATGTATAAACTGAATCCAAAATGTATTCTAATAAAAATGATATATAACATACACCTAGTAAACCACAGAGCAATTCTCTAGCAACCCGAACATGGTGAAGTGATTGTATTTTTACATTTTGAATGCCGCGTCTGCAAACAGCGCTCGACCGCTTTTTTACCCTCAGTAACGTGCTTCCCATGTACACAAGGGTCAAATTAACCGAGAACAATGACGCATAAAACTACTATCACAAGAGCCGCGACTGTGTTAATTAAGCTAAATAAAGTAATGAAAATGAAACAATTCCAGTAGTAAAAACATTAGGGATCTTGCGGCGAATGCTGCTTATATCCCTAATAATAGGACCTTTCTGTGGACAAGCTCTGACTATTAAATAGGTAGGTAATTCACTTACAGCTCAGCAGCGGAACCGATATTTTTCCACACTGCCAATGTGACGTTTTCCTTGGGTTTCACGTATATGTGTTTGTGGGCGTATACGCAGTCACTTTGGGCCACCTCTGATTGGTGAGACTGACTGTCACCCAAGGAGGACAGAATGAATTTGTAAAACTATTCCTACGACAGTTTTAAACCCTGGGTCAAACATGCTGTATTATGCATAATGTGAAATCGATAAATCGCTCAGCAATAGCGCTCATTTACCGCGCAAGCCGGAGCGCAAGCCCAAGCTCGAGCCTGGCCCGACCGGGACCCGACCGGGACCCGACGGGTTCAGGCAAAGATCTTCAGCTCTAGTATATATATTCTCATTATTTTTTAACACATCTATAGTTATGCGGTGGCACAGAATTAGACCTCTTGACTACACACAGAAACAGCAGCATGTGCGGCATGACATCACTTTGTTGCAGAGACGCTATTGGTTAAATGGTATTTCAAGTTGAGGTGCTATTTGTTTTTATATTAGGCTTTTTTATATTTACTGTTGCACTAAAGTCCAAAAATGAAGAATTTATGTTATTTATTACTTGATTGTTCAAGCTACCTCACAGAAGTGCTCTGTTTGTTAACAGAGTTGTTGAATGTTAAAATAATTGGTGAATTAAATAAAAAATAAGGAACATCCTGGATCTGTTTCTTCGCTCTTCTTTATTCTTTTTTATGTATTATAGAAGTATCGGATCGGGACTCAGTATCGGTAGATACTCAAAATCAAATGACTCGGATTCGGACTCGAGGGCAAAAAAACCTGATCGGGACATCCCTAGTTACAATCCCCATAAATTCTAATACGAAATCCTGAGATGGACAGTTTAATCCAGTAAAAATCCAGACCAAGATTTTGTTCCAACCAACCAGTTTAGTACTCTGTGGCTATGACCCTTTATACTCAACTGGTTGGTTGAAAGAAAAACTTGTTTTGGATTTAAACTTTTTGGACCTGAACTATCCACCTATCTAACACATATTGAGCTGCCTTGCAACCACTGGATGAGGCAGCCACTGGCAGCACAACACCCTAACTGTAAGCTGGCAGCTTTCATGCAGCTGCTAAGCACAAGTGACACAGAGCCCGTATCTTTCCAACATGGAGCATGCTTCATATGGCACTTGGTTTCTCACCATTGCACTTGGTCAGATCAACCACACCCTTGCATAACTGCCCCAGGGGATTATCCTCCGTGGCCTGTATTGGACATAAATCAGTTTGTAAACATGTAGTTAAAGCCGCACCTTGCCACATATGCAGGAGATGGGACACGTACATAAGGGGACAACAGGAGCAACAACAGTGCAGGACATGAGTCAGCTGTCCTCAGAGTCGAGGGACAGACAAGATTTTTCTTTAACAGTTTTTCTGATATGTGGTCTAAATGAAGACACGTGTTCTTACTTCCAGAACAGAGAAATATCTAGATTTTCCACATTTCATTCACAAAACATGCAAAGTTTTATTAACAAACACCTCTGAGTTCCTGCGTATTAAACCACCCATTTGGTGTCCATAACCTGGCTAAGCTCCAAGGTAGTCACAAATGAATTAAAAAAAATCTACAATATTAAGTCCCCAAACTGTTTCAACAAGTAGAGGATGGACGGATGGATTCAAGTTTAGGACAGTCAATGCAACCTAGACAGTTGATGTTCAGTTTCTGGACAAGTCAAATGGTGGAGGGCTCGTTAGCTGATTTGTTACAGCTCCTATGCATTATTTTAAAATAATCCAGATCTGTTCTCCTTGCAAGCACATTAAAACTGATGAAGTGAATCAGCAGTGGCAGACTTATAGAATGCTTGATTACTGCATTCAGGTCTGGATGTGAATGTGGACACCCTGGTATAGATCAACATGGGCAATATTAGTGCAGAAACCTGAGTTATATACAGGGAAGTCTGACCCACCTGGTCATTTTGCTCTGACACTTTGTTGTTGGATACCTCCTCAACGTAGTTGGAAGGGAAGTACAGTTGAGTCTTTTCCGCATAGTCCCCTTGCCACCTGTAGGGGTCAGCAGAGAGGCATCAATGCCTAGCCTTGTAGTCATTTACAGCAGTGATGCCCAATACGTCGATTGGCATTCACCACTGGATTGACGTAAAGGGCGACCAGGCGCTGTTGCGAGCTAATGCAAAACACCAGCGAGCAAAGTGACCCAGCTAGCTTTCCCATTTATATCAACTGAAAAGGGATATTAAAAGAATGAGTGCACGGGGTAAGCGGACCAAGTGCATTGTATTGTGCTGTGAGGGTTCATGCAATGATGCAAGGTTTGCCAATATGTATATAAAATATATATAAAGTATACTCTGTGTGTGTGTGTGCATATATATATATATATATATATACACACACACACACATACAATTTTTAATGTAGGTAAATCATTTTGAACTGGTCAGTGTAAAAGTAGCTCGCGAGCCAAAAAAGTGTGGGCAGCCCTGATTTACAGCATGTTAGCCAGATGCATGACTTCATCTCACCAGGCGCTGTTGTTTTTGGTGACGTTGTGGATCAGGGCGCCCTTGTTGAAGGTGAGCTCGTCGGACCTCATGGCTCTGTAGTCGTATAGGGCCCTTACGGTGCCCTGACATCAATGACACGGACAGGAACACGTGCACGTCAATGAGCACACGCAAAGAGCCAAAGAGTCATCCCCAGTTAATTAAGTTAATTTCTGTGATACAAATTTAGTAACATATTATACATTTAGGAATATATATTCCATGTTAAACTGGTATGTTTTAATTGCAGCACCCATTCTATGAGGAATATCAGTTACATAAATGACCAGAATAAGCCAGAAACAGGCAATCCAGAGGGACTCCCATATCCACTGTTTCAGTAACTGTGGTTTCAGTTACCTGCGATTTATCACAGTCCGGAAGAAATGAAAAATTCCAGAAATAAACAGTTCATAAGTTTCAATCCACACACCAAGACTGTAACATGGTGAAATCCATCAGCCTAGTTGTGCCCAGTACAGCCAGATAGTACCCACAATAGGTTAAATACATTTTTTCTCATTACAGGTTATAAACAGGATACATGAGACAATATTTTTCAGCGAAAAAGTATATCAGTATGTCTTTCATTGTTCAGGTACAAAAAGTATGACTTTTGGTGCTCCATCATCCTTTGACATTGATTAAACTTTACCATATATATATATATATATATATATATATACACACACACACGAAAATATGTGGCCCATGGATGGTTCGCTATCATTTATACATGCAGATATACAATTATTGGCACCCCTTGTAAAGATGTGTAAAAAGCCTTAAAATAAATTCATTTTTTATTGCAGTAGCATAATCTCATACTGAAGTTTTTTGAAGAATCTTACCTCTTATTTGAGTAAATTTATTCATTGGGAAAACATTAAGAAATAATTGTTATACCAAAATATCCAGTGCAACAATTATTGGCACTCCTAACAAGTCCTATAAAATAAATGTAACTGAAGCATTTTTGTAATTTATTTTTTACTATATTAAGTTGATCAGAGTGTCTAGGAACCTTTAATTAGTAATCCATGACTTGCTGTTTCCCTGGGGTATAAATATGACGTGGCACAGAGGCCCATTTCTTTTAGCCACTCTTCAAAATGGGAAAGACAAGAGAACATGCCATTCAAGTATGGCAGAGATGTGTTGATCTACAAAAGTCAGGAAATGGCTACACGAAAATAACGAACTCGCATAAACGTGCCCATATCTACAGTCCGAGCAATATTTAAAAGTTAAAAACAACTGGTACTATAACAAACAAGGCTGAACCCAAGTTTATCTTGCCACCATGCACAGTGAGGAGGATGGTAAGGGAGGTGAAATAATCTCCAAATCTCACTGCTAGAGACCTGCAACAAAGAGTTGCATGTTGGGGTCACCAAGTCTCCACAGCAACCAGTAGACCATTAGACATTTATCTACATGCCAATAGGTTGTTTGGGAGGCATGCCCGAAAAACTATTGTCCTACAGTTACAAACGTAAACGTGTGGAGTTTGCTAAAGGCTACTGGAACTTTAACTGGAACCGTGTGCTTTGGTCAGATGAGACTAAGATTGAGCTTTCTGGCAGCAAACACTCCAGGTGGGACTAGCGTAAAATGAAGATGAAGATGCGGAAAAGCACCTCATGCCCACTGTTAAGCATGGGGGAGGAGCTGTGATGCTGTGGGCCTGTTTCTCTTCCAGTGGCCCTGGGAACCTTGGTAGAGTGCATTGCATCATGAACACTTTGAAATACCAGGGCATTTTAAATAAAAATCTGATGGCCTCTACCAGAAAACTGAAAATGGGTCATCATTGGGTCTTTTAGCGGGATAATGATCCAAAATATATGGCCAAATCAACACAGAAATGGTTCACCAGACACAAATAAACCTTCTTCCATGACCACCTCAGTCCCCAGACCTAAATCCCATGGAAAACCTGTGGGGTGAGCTGAAGAGGAGAGTGCATAAGACAGAACCCAGGACTCTGCATGATCTAGAGAGATTGTGCAAAGAGGAATGGTCAAAGATCCCTAGCTTTGTATTCTCCAACATTCTGGAGTGTTATAGGAGATGATTATGTGCTGTCCTATTGGCAAAAGGGGGCTGTACAAAGTATTAACAACAGGGGTGCCAATTATTGTGGCACTGGTGATTTTGTTATAAACAATTATTTCTTAATGTGGATTTTTTTTTCCCAAAGAATAAATGTACTCAAATAAGGTTAAGGTTAGATTCTTTTAAATTGTTCAGTGTGAGATTATACTACTGCAATAAAAAATGAATTTATTTAAAGGCGTTTTACACATCTTTACCAGGGGTGCCAATAATTGTGGAGGGTGCTGTACTACCTGTCAAAACTCTGTTGGGAAATACAGGGTTTTTTTAGTAGAATACTGGAAGTATTAAACCAAGTACTTTTGGAAAAGGTAGGTCTTTATATGTTATTTGAAGATTCCCAGTGACTCAGCTGTTTGGACATCTTGGAGGAGTTCATTCCACCACATAGGTGCCAAAACAGTGAAGAGCATAGACGCATGCCTTCCTAGCACTTTGAGAGAAGGTGGGACCAGTCGAGCAGTGATGGAGGATTGGCAAGAGCGTGGTGCAGTGCAGAGTGTGATGAGATCTTATAGGAAGGAGGGTGCTGGACCATTTTTGGCTTTGTAGGTGAGCATCAGTGTTTTGAATCTAATACAGGCAGCTACAGGAAGCCAGTGGAGGGAGCATAACAATGGAGTGTAGTGAGATGGTTGAAAACAGGTTGGGTAGCTGCATTCTGGATCAGTTACAGAAGATGAATGGTGCTCAGAGACAGACCTGCTAGGGGGGAGTTACAGTCTAGGCTTGAGATGACAAGGGATTGAACAGGTACCTGCATGGCCTGTGTGGAAATAAATGGATGAATCCTTCTGATATTTTAGAGAACAACTTGACATGAACAGGACAGATTAGCAATGTGTGAGGAAAAGGACAGGCGATTGTCCATGGTAACCCCAAAGCTGCTTGCAGTGACCGAAGGACAGATCAGTGAGTTGTCCAGAAAGATCACAAGATCCTGGTTTGGGGATGAATAAGCTGAGATGAAAAGCAGTTCAGTTTTGCTGGGGTTGAGTTTCAGTTGATGCACTGTCATCCAAGATGAGATGTCTGCCAGACATGCAGTGATCCTAGTGGAGACCTGAGTGTCTGAGGGAGGGAGGGAAGGAGAGGATAAGTTGAGTGTTGTCTGCATAGCAGTGGTATGAGAAGCCATGTGAGGATATGACCTCATCAAGAGATCTTGTATAGAGGGAGAACAGGGGAGGACCAAGATCCGAGCCCTGAGGCATGCCAGTGGAGAGTCTAGATGGGGCAGATGTGGATCCTTTCCATGTCATTTGATATGACCGACCTTCTAGGTAGGAAGCAAGCCACTGCCATGCTGAGCCACCAAGAATCATGAGGGTAGACGAGAGTCTTGTGGTTGACCGTGTCAAATGCTGCTGAAAGGTCAAGAAGGATGAGGACAGATAACAGTTTGGCTGACCCGGCAGCATGAAGCTTCTCAGTGGCAGCTAAGAGGCCAGTCTCCGTGGAATGTGCTGCTTTGAAGCCAGACTGATTATGATCCAGGAGGTTGTTCTGTGAGATAGAGAGACAGTAAAAGCCACAGTAAACAAACCAATTTAGAACATGATAGAACAGTGGGTAACCATCTGGGCTTGAAGCTGAATGGCATGCTTTCAGTACAGACATGTAGCACTATCATAAAATAAAATTTTGGTAACCCTTCGATAACAGCTACATGACACCAACATACAGTGGGTACAGAAAGTATTCAGACCCCCTTCAGTTTTTCACTCTTTGTTATATTGCAGCCATTTGCTAAAATC
>JAODKN010000021.1:18230253-18244100 GCA_026774425.1 Petrocephalus zakoni
AATATATAATCATTTTGTGTGTGTTTCAATAATCAACAGTATCATTTACTCAAATATATAATCATTTTGTGTATGTGTAATAAAATATATCTGAAGGGACCGAAGCGTGCCCCATGTCCCCCTCTCGTACTAAAACACAGGTAATTAAGCCTTCATTCGTGCGCTCTACAAAATACCCGACCCGGGGGGAAAAAAACAGATCAGGGATCAGCTGCAGTTTGTAAGACTCTCTGCATGTATACATTACATGAGTATCATGGCATCTGTGTGCAATAAATTCAGCTGTGAAAAGGATATTTTATCAGCACAAAATAGGATTTTTATGTGCACCCACAAAGTACCTGAAAGTAGAACGTCATCATTTTCGAGCTACATGCCCCTCTTGTGCCATGATATGTTTTCCAGGCCCCTCCTGTACCCACTCCCCCTGTGACCCTCTCTCCGCCCTCCTAACCTGTGCATTTCAGCTCTGAGCATAACTGTTCAGCCAGAAGTTTCACTCCCCGATCACTGTTCTCCATGCAGTCCGGTTTCCAGCCCTGCAGCTGCCCTTTGTGGATCAAACACTGCACCACTGCTGAGATCAGGTCCTCCAAAAACTGTAAGAAGATAGTATTCAGTATATTGTCATTGCGTCACTAACAGCATGGACATCCAGCTTTACTTCACACCATACAGCACAAGATTAATCAACGGAAGCATAAATGAGGCTTAATCTGTTAATTCTCACATGCATCGCTTTAGGAATGCACAGACCTCTCTGATCTGGGTGACCGTGACCACGTCCCCCTCTGATGACCCACCGGCCATCGCCGCGACTAGCGGCGCGCGCTCCTCCGCCGTGCCACGCAGGACGTCCGCGAGGAACACGAGCATCTGCTCGCGGGTGACACAGCCGCTGTCCGCGCGGCACATGCTGCGGAAGAGCCGCGCGCTCATGGAGGCGGGAGCCGCGTCCCCAACGCTCCGCTGCGGGGGGGGGGGGGTGCATCAGGTGACATGCAAAATGCACACGGCCGGAGCATGTGCGGGTGAGAATGAACTTTGTGGAATTATTGCAATTTGAACAGTTAAATATAGAGCAAATAAATGAATATATTTATCCACCCACCAACCATCCATCCATCTATCTATCTATCATACTGCTTATCCAGTACATAGTCGTGGGTAAATTACGATATACCACAGTTTACGCATTCACATGTCCAGGAGGAGTTCTTACCTTCAGCGCGTCCAGCGTCAGAACCTTCCCAGCGCCTCCAGCCTCCAGCAGGCGGTCAAACACTTTCTCAATGACGGGCCGTTCCTCTGGGCGAAAGCGGGCCAGCCGCTTCTGCGCCACGTCGCTCTCGGCGTTCCCCATCACTCTCCCAGCAGCACTTGTGCAGCTGAAACCCGGGTTACAGTCCTGTACACCTACCGCAGCACGGCACATAACCCTATCTCAGCCGAAAGTCTTATTTCTGCTGCTGATAAAGAGCACCGACACGAGTGGGCTATGAGTAACTGCCGGTGCCATCGAAATGTAAACCTCTTTACAAATGAATGATAAGGGACCACAAACCTTACTGTACGTTCTTCACATTTCAGAGGGCACTGTAAACACCGACTACTTCCTTTAATCAGGATGATTGAAAGTGAAATCCACCAATTGAAAGAGTGGATAGTCGGCCGTAGGGGCGTTGCTAACCAAAAACAATATCCAATCAGAAGGCAGAATTAATACGGGACGAGTTAATTGGCGATTATTTCGTGTAGTATTTTGTGCTACTTTTCGCAATTATATGTGTGGTTATTGAGTTTATTTATATGATACTTTACTAAAATCAGTGATTCCCTGTTCCCTGATACTAGCTAAACAGTGTCTCCTTAAACAAATTTGCCAAGCAGTAATATTTCTATTCTGTGTATGGGAATTGATACGCATATCTTTTTGTGAAATATTGAGAAGATGACGAGTGCGGGCATAAAATTTATTAGAAGGATGTTTCCTGAGAGCGTTAGAAAAAATGCTCATGTGATATGGAGTAGTAATCATCAGTGACCATTAGCGTGACACGATGTGCATTACAATGTGAAATAAAATAGGAACCAACAAAAATAAACCCCCCTTTAGGATTAATGATTGCGCTTCATCTACTGTCGTTACATATTCATGTTTTTTATTTGTAAGGCCAAGTTCATTCATTAATTTCCGTCAGTGTTTATGCACTTAATGGCCAGGGGAGGGCGCAGCGCGACAGGGTACAGTAGCGAGTCAGCGCTCGAAACGGCAGGCGTTGGAAAGCGCCTTTTAAGGGCATGAGCGTAACCGTGTCAAGGAGATGGGTGGATTATCGGCTCGGTCACTGCACATACATTACTGCCGAATGTCCCCGGCGGGTCGAGCGGCATCGTCCAGTCCGCGGACGGAGCGGCACTTCTGCGCTTATTTTATGCTAAATATCAAGCGGAATAAAGGAACTAAATAAACCCGGAGAGGAATTAAACGAGTCTGGTTGTAAGCATAAATGCATCGTCCACGTGAAACGATGGAAACATTTCCACACACAGCACAAGAGCCGCGCTGTAAATTTGATAAGACCTGGTTTGACAAAAGAATGACAGGTGAATTGCAAAAGCACATGAAAGGGAAAAAAATGATTTTCGTCAATTTCGGCAGCAGTAAAACAAAAAATAGGTAATATAATACACTGCATGGGGACCAGGTTTTCACAGAAAGAAATCACAGGTACGCCTAATTGGGTTTATACTATTAAACGGATGTTTATTGTCACTCTGCGAGTTGAAACGTGACGTTTTGTTGCTTTTGTCTTGTCTTTCTCTTTCCTGTGGCCAGACTCTGTTAGCGGATATGGTTTCTAAGATAAACAGGGGGACAAACGTAAACACGCGGTTTTGTTTTGTCACTAATCTTCACCATGGTATGTGGCCTGCGGCTGCCTTATTGTCACCAGTAGATAGTGTGCTGGTGTTAGGCGGTATGGCAATGTTTAGCTGTAGTGAAATAATTAGCTAAGTGAAATTATAGGCAAACAATTATTCTACACCTCAGGACAATAAATGTCTTTATAGACTGTCAGATACCCTTTTCTTGATCTCTGCTGTTTTATTTTTGGTAAAACAAACTGGTTTCCTGTGTTTTCCTGCCTTGTGAAGGCTGGAAGTTGGACGAAAGGGTGAATGGATGTATGGCAGGTATAAACAGGTGCTTAAACCAGAACAATGAATCTTACAGAAAGAACAAGTGTCCAGCAGATTTGTGGCATAAGATTGGGTAATCACTGAAAGGGACACTAAGTCTTAGCATTCACATACACAAAGTAACACACACAGCTCCATTTAAAGGCAATTTATACCATATTTGTACCATCACACGGGACAGAATGCTGAGCTGTAAGGTAAAAATGAGGCTGAATGTCAGTATAGCCAGTTTACATAATGTGGCAGGAAACTCAGAGAAACACTGAGAAACTTATGCAAACAACAAGCAGGATCATGCAAAGTCTGCACAGACAGTGCTAAGGCCATGCCAATCCCATCAGCTGCTTCAGTACTCAGTAAAGGTGCATAATTTCATACAGGAGCTCCACTAGGATTTTCCCTCGGTAAATACAATCAGCAGCTACTTTTTCTTTCAATTTGGTGAACTTTGCTCCATGAGTTTTTTTTGTGACTCTGTATGTAAACATCCAGATATGCACACTAATCACAGATACACAAGGACGTAGTCACAAAGGCCCTTATCACTACAAATTCAGTTCAATTATCTACCTCAAAATACAATGATTTTGTCAGAAAATGTTAACGTGGCATATGTACGTATAAAACAAGATGAAGGTGTGTGCATATTTGTGGCTGGTAGGTGGGATATTTGTATAGCAAAAGTACAGTTTTTGTAGAATGCAAATGTGAGTGCCTAATTTTAGCTGGGAGCTTTAAGAACCAGAAAAGAAACTGGAGTGGGCTGAAGGCATAGGAACAGCGCTCTTTCCCACACCGTAGATCAGGCTAGCAAATGGGCCAATGAGTTGTATATCTGGTTTTCGACCTCTGCTAAATGTCATTCATTTCTGCTGCCTGTTCAGTAACAAAGCAGTGGACGTGGTTAATATGTGGACTATCCTTGGCTACTGCCTAGGCTCCAGAAAACATCAGGAACCCGCCCCGCCTCAGGAAAAATTGAAATATTAAATGTATTAAGTAACAGATCCGCCTGACTGGCAGATTTTATCAGCAGCACTCCCTGATTGAGGGGCTTCCTACCCATGTCAGTCTAGAGCCCTCCCCCCTCCCCCCCAGAGAAATTAATCTACCCTGGGCAGTGGAATTCCTTGCTGTACGATATTCAGTAAATGTTTATCTCGATGTGCGGCGACTTCCGTTAAGCTGGGTTACTGGCAAAGGACAGAATAAGAAGGTCCAACATTCATTGCACAGGTGGGTCACAAATAACTCAGAAAATTGTATAATTAATTAATCAGAAATCGTATAATCATAATGCGCAAATTGCCCAGAGAGACAGAAACGGAGAGAGAACATCCGTCCAAAATAAATGAATGTATTGATAAGAATGCAACCTTTAAACCTGACAAAAGCTTTACAGAGTAAAACACTGTTAACCGATACAGGTTCTTCTCCTGTCAGTAGGTCTCTTGACTTTGCAGTCCTACCAACAGCCAGATTCCTCCTGCTATTTGTCACTTGATGTGTGACCTTTGGAACAGGAAGTGTGGCAGTTTGTATTTTGCCCACTGTCAAGCACCTGGGCAATGTTTCACCTGTACTTTTGTACCTTCTTGTTCGTGCTACTGATTCCATCTGCGCTAAAACCGATAAGTAAAATCATGAGTGTTACCGTTATTTTGAGCATCAAGGAACCAGCTGTTTGTCGGCCTTGAATCGTTGTCAGCGGCACCTCACCCGTTTATGGTTGCGGTTGGTCCACGCTGACCACTCGGTACAACTCGGTCCCGTGGCAACTTTTCTGGAGCCTGCAGATGAGATACGTGCACCATCCAACTGGCCCTGCATCACGAGGTCTGTCGTGTATAACGGAGGCAGCCATCTTGGCAGTTTCTATGAGGAGTCTGCCCTATGCCTGTAGATCATACTGGTGGATATGCTGGACTACTCATGTTTACTTACGAATCGCACAGGAAATGGTAATGAACCACAGATATACCGAAAAGAATGTTTATGTACACAGTAAGTAAAGTGGGAATGACTACATGATACACAGAAACTTCCTCAGAATAACACAGCATGAGTCAAAGAAATGCTGATGGACTCTGTGTAACCCTAACCCCACTGCAGCCATCACCCCCTCCACCCAAATGAGTCACAAATGATGTAACTGTGAGTTTGATAAAGCTGTAAGTGAATGCTGGAAGCAAATGCATGGGGCGATATTACGTCTTCGTCGCACCCTGCAATCTGCCACAGGCACACAGCTGCAGGGAGTCAGCACCAGCACGCCGTGACCAAGCATGAGCTCACACAGAATCCAGGATCGAGTCACCCAGTGACCTCACAAAGTCACTGTACAACATGCATTTTTTAAAATTCTACCACAAAATGTTTGCAAGACACTGCAAGAAAACTGAACATTCGCCACGGAGAGGCTTGAATTATCAGATCCTATTTAATGGGTTAAATGTTGACATTCTTCTACTTAATTTTCAATATCTCTTCATATGTTTTGCCAAAGATTGTTCTGAATTAAAAAGTGTCTCTAAGAAGTGTGGCTGCTCCACTGGGAACAGGAGCAACTGAGCGTATCGTAGGCACACAGATGGACAGACAGACAGAGAGATGGACGGAGAGAGAGATGGACAGACGAGTGCCCTGGATGGATGCAGGGGCATCTCCATAGTCCTGCATGGAGAGTAGCTCATCACCCCCAACAATGGCAGCTCTGTGCCAGCTCTAAAGGGGCACACAGAGGCATTGAGGGGTGGGCCGCCCATTCACAGCCCCATTCACTCTCGTTGGAGGGGCCCCCGGCTCACTCGCCCCACTTTCTCCCCTCCCCCCACCACTGCTCCCCCCCCCCACACACAGCCCTCCATCCCCCATCTCACCTCCACTCCTGACCCACCCAGCCCCTTCTCAACCCCCTTAGGCATCCTCCATCATCCACCTGTACCTTAGGGCTCCCAGGGGTGGGGCTACAGGGGCATTGACCGTCAACTCAAAACTGATTGGCCGTCAGAGTACCCTATCCCCTGTCACTCACTTTATTCAAAGCATATCATTGGCTAATGATTAGGTCTCCCAAGCTCGCCCAGTAAAAACTCAAACGTATTTCACTTCCAGCACCCAGAATTCACCCATCACACTACGGCAGCATCTCTCCTTCACCATAAGGCATGCCTTTAGATCAGTGCCAGTCAAAGCCCACGTGGCACCCTATCCAAGCAGCACCACTAGCACCCCCGTCTGAGAAGACACTGTGAAATCAGCATCCCCTCAGAAGACGGCACCCTGTGTCGTATAATGGTTTGACTGGCACTACTGAATCCATGGGGTGAAGGCGTGCAATTTGTGCAGAGACTAGCATCCCATAACAATCACTAGCACAGAGGCTACGGGCAGGACAGAAGCTTCCGCCACATCTGGTCTACAAAACAGCAGATCTACAAAGTTTGACTGACTGGAGGTTTGTAGAAAGTCTCCTTCATCACTTGTGCGTGTGGTGTTGCATAAGCTTCACATCGTTAAACCCAGAAGTGTGGCCTCCTTCTCCCCAGACTCCCCTCCTCTGTTTTGAGATGCTCCACACCAAAATCATTATGCTCTTAATCAGCCTGTGAGGTGATTCATGTGATCCCTTATGCAGAAACAGGCAGGACAGCCCGTCTCTGAGCACAGTGGCCTTCCGGCATTTATTCCTAAACACAGAAACAGTTCAGAGCCAAGCCCTAGTAGAGTTTTTACACAGTCCCTTTGGTGCCAGCTGTAGCCATCCAAACCGCTTACAGCTCCTATGCGTATCCCTCCAGCCCTTTTTTTCCATTACACGGCAGATTTCAGAAGCTCCTTGAGAAAATGGCTTCCCTTCATCTTCACATAGTACTGTGACTCACAAAAGAACAAGTCTCCATTTTTAAATTACACAACGACGTGCACACTCACTGAAAAGCAGGAACCACCAGCGCCGCATCCTACTAAGAAAACTTTGTCAAAACACGACAGACGGTAAGCAGATTACAGATAAAGTAATTAACCAGGCGAGATCACATGGGCAGGAGGGAGGGTGAAAGACTTAGAGGGGCCATTATTGACAGGCCCCAGACCAGTGTGACTAAAGGCGGTAACCAGGGAAGGCCAATTGCGGTAACCATGGAAACAGTGGAACTTATGACAGCTGTGGTGTGTGTTCAGAATGGAGATGTGAATCCAGGGATACCAGTGATTCCAGGTGCACCCAGATTCCCATTTGATCCGACCACCTCCCAGTTCAGACGACCAGTTTGTACTATCTCACCGCCGTGATGTAAGGAGTGACTTACATGGCCATAAAAACATGTAAAACACATTCAAATTCAAGACACAAAGACACAAATTCTTCGAAAAAGAAATTTATTCTGAAATGACTGACCTGTGATAAATGGTACTGTGTTATCATAGTCATCTCTTACTAGTTTTTAGTTCCTAAAAAAAAAAAAAATGTACTCTCATTGGGACCAAAAAAATGTAAAAAGTTCCTCATGTTGTTCTAGACTGAATGAATAAAAGAAAAGAAAGCTAAGCTATAGTCAGACTGCCTCAGGGGTGGAGTACGGGGCAGCTGACCGACCCGAGAGCAGGGGTGTGCAGGTGGGGCTAAAATGGTGAGAAGGCTGTAGCTGTGGAGATTTAAACCCTGCCTTCTCCACGGGGCAACTGAGGCAGTGAACAGAGAACTCGCAGATGGGCATAGGAGTAACAGTGTATGACAGGAGGACCAAGATTTACTCCACTGAGCAGGGGTGTAGTTTCACAGTTTTGAGTGTTTAGCATGGGGGTTCCAATCAGGAACCAGAGGTCACTAAAAGATACTCCTGGCCCAGTTTTAATCCTACGGTTAAACGGTATGAGATCATGCACAGGCCAGCCAGGGAGCTGGCTAATTGGGGAATAGCCTGCATGTTGGTCAGATGGTCTTCACTGAGTTTTGGAGAAGGTGACCCTTGCCCCACCCCCCAAACCCCTCTGGTCCAATCAGACCCCCACTGTAGGTGAGCAGCTTCCTCTACCTGCCATGCCCTGCACTACCCTAACCCTAACCCTGTCCTGCCCAAGCACCCGTCACGCTACTCCGCCTGGGCATCGTAGTTGGCACCGCCCGCCTTCTTGAGCTCGCCGCGGATGTAGTCCTCTTCCAGCTCACGTATGTCGCTGATCATAAACTCCTTGGCAAAGTTCTGTTGAGGGGGCACAAACAACTGCTGTAAGAGTCCATGTGTACATCTTTAGTCAATCAATACAATCCCCGAAACAGTCATCTGTCCATTCGTCAGTTCATGCATCTACGTTTCGAGCACTTGTCCAGGACAGGATCGGGGTGGTGGAGGAGGCTCAAGGCAGGGTACTCCCTGGACGGGCTGCTAATCCATATACACACACGCCACAACCCACAAGACCTTCTCACACACACACACACACACACACACACACAGAGCAGGGATGGCAGAGCAGCCTTCAGCCTAGCAAAAGTACTACCCTAAATACTCAAGTTGAGAGTTAAAAATCCTTGCAAACCATAAAAAGCCAAGTCACAGCCTGGATATAAGGGTAGGCTGTTACACAGCAACTCTCACCGCACGGTGTCTTACTCATCAGCATCCATGGCCGAGCAAAGCCACGACTAACACACAGATCTTGAGGTGGGAGGTCACAGACTCCCTAGAGTTTCCGGTGACTAATGATGAGTATCGAGCAACAGCAGCAGGGCCAAGATGAGCACACCAATAGTGGCTATAAGGAAGGGATTAACATCAGCTTGGTTTACGGACTGCTCCTTTTAAATTTTAGAAATGCTTCATTATACTTGTCAGGTTAGTATTTTCCTCCCATTCTTAGGGATATGTCTATTTTCAGTCTGGACTTAAGGATTAAGCAGAGCCCGCGCTAGCAGAGCCCGCGCTAGCAGAGCTCATCGATAGTGAATGTCACTGGGTCATCAGTCTTTCATCCCACCATCCCTGGCCCTCAGAAACACACACAAACACAGTCCATGTATCCATCTTTATGGGGACTCTCCATTCATTTCTATAGGCATAACCCTAATCCCACCTAAAACCACCTTAGCCCCCACCCAGCCCTAACCTTAACCCTAAGTAACCAAACAAGACACAGGAATTGTGGCATTTTTACAATTTTTTTGAACTGGGGTCCACAATTTTAACCAAAAAATGTCTTCACAAGGTAAAAAGTTACAGGTTTTTAGTCACATTGTGGGGAAATTATGCCCCCACAATGGAATAATGAACACACACACATAGATATGCAGACACACACACATCAGCCCCAAAACTGCTTAAGTGGGGTGTCGGGGGGGGGGGGCCGGGTTACTAACGAGAGGGATAATGGGGCCGAAAGAAGAAAGTACAATTGTTACGGCAGCCCAAAGGCCATTTCCAGCACCACAATGCAATTCGTAACACGGCCAGGCGGTGGCGTGCTTGAGCATTTTGCCAGGGCCATGTTCAGGCCTGTACACACAGATAGGACAGTGCGCCAGAGTAAGTCACTGCTTTCCAGTGCATATATACAATACAGGTGCACAAGGTTTGCGGCAGGAGAACACAAGTGGGTATGGGTGGGGCAATTGTATAGAGGGTGGAGCCAGGCACATACACCCAGATAGGAAAGTGCGCCGGAGAGAGTCACTGCAATCAGGACCATATAAACAATACAGGTGCACACAAGTAGGTGTGTAATAGCTTTCTGACAGGGGTGGAGCCAGTCCCAGCCCAGATCCGTCAGACATGGGAACTCGCCTGCACAATGTCCTTCACCAGGGCCTTGTCGGTGCTGATCTTTGCCCTCTGTAGGCCGCTGATGTTCTCGCCGATCCAGGTGATGAGCGTGAACTTCGCACGCTTGCTCATGGAGTCTCCCGTCATGAGGCGTATGAAGCCAAAAAGACGCACGTCATCTGTAAGGAGGGGGGGGAAACACTGGTCAGTCAGGGGACAGTCGGACAGGTCGCACGAACTCAAAGACCTCTGCAAGGGGGCGGTGCAGGGGTTACAGAGGGGAGGGAGAACAGGGCATAGCACAGCCAATCAGCTTTGGCTCTACATCAAGGAAAAACAGGACGACAGACAAGGGGAGGTATTTAGGTCAGAGCTCCCAGTCAAAAGAATGGAACCAGTGTCCCCAAGTCCAGCAGAGAAGAGCTGGAGAGACATGCACACTCACTCAGTGATCAATCACTCACACTTCATTTCTCCTACGCAAGGCCTTCTTATCATTTACCTTATTCCAGGTCTCTTTCCGGCATAAACAGGCCGTTTTCCCATAATCACAGCCCATCCCCACCAACCCCACTTAGCATTGCCGCTTAAACATGCGGCCAGAAAGCCCATTTACAGTATAACACAGATTCAACGTTAATTCCGGGTATTGCCACCTACTGGACACTTGCGGAACTTTCCCGTGCAGCGTAAGCACTGCAGCATATTACACAAGTAATCGGCTCGGGTAAAATGTGAAACCGCGTTCCTTCATTGGTTATTCCCATATCCTGCCAATTGTCCTGCAAGCTTCTGACAGCCAATCAGGTGCCACTAGCGGGTAAGCACTTCTGTCACTTATTTGGCTAATTGCAACATTTAATAATCGGTGTGCGGTTACATGCTATGAGACGAGTGTGATGATCTAGAGCTAAAACTGTGAAAAAAACTTGTCGTAACAAACAAGCCCAGAAACCGCGGATACATACAATAAAGGACTTCTCAACTGTGCAAGTAATATGTCAGCAAGGAATTTAACATCCATGCAATCTGTCAGCGATGTCTCCGCTAGCCAGCCACAGCTTTCGTCACACACATACCGAGCGTGACATGCTGCATGGCATCATTTCATTGTAATAAGTTCAACGCTAATGCAATTTGCAAAGCAGAGCATCCGTACAAGCTACGGAGCACCTGATCCTGCCCAGCTGGGTCCTAAAGCATGTCGAGTTAGGTCACGTTCTTCACCACTGCAGCTCCCGCTGCCTCCAAGCCCGTTTGAAGCTCTCATAAAAGACTGTATTCAGGGGTCGAGTGTGCAAATCCAAAGGCAGGTGCTAAACATTAATTGTGGGGAGAAAAACACAGATTTTAGATATGGAACTAAATTTGAATACATCTGCGAAACATGAGCTGTTCTGTATAGTTTTTTCACGATTAGGATTTTACATAGATTTGCTTATTTGGGCAGATAAAACATAAGCAGGTTTATTTATTTAATGCCATCTTTAATGCCATCAGGTGGTGTAGAATATAAATTCATTATGTGTCCAGTGTGCGTCTGTAAAACAACACACTTTGACCCAGTCACAAACTACACTACTTGAAAGGTAACCTTGTTTCACTAAACTATGCCTGGAGTTTTATATGTTTTATAAATGTTTCTCTAGGGACCATGGTTTCTCAGTAACTTATCCAGGTGCAAATCAGCTAAATGTGAATAGCAAGGCCATTCATCATTGAGTAGAAGGGTTTTTTTTTATTTGGTCGATCTGTTCTTATCACAACAGCCCATTTTCATGGTGGACTTCACTTCAGATTGATCTTCACTTGCTGCTATCAAGAAAATCCATCAAGGTCCATCATGAAAACAGTCACGGGATTTCAGCACCACTCACGGCTGCCCTGTCAGTCAGAGAACCACACCTGCTTGTGAGATGTAAGCATAGCGCGCCTCTGACCCAAATTCACACCAAAAAGGGCCGGCATCCTCCTCCTTTGTCCACCCGACCCTGCCTGTATAATTTAGTATAATTCACCTGCCATCAAAGAGTCCATCAAGATCTGAAAATCCAGGGAGGAAATTTCTAGTCAAGTGACTTGGAAGATGTTAGCCTCAGCACACATATCAAATATTAATCCGTCAGCTACTTAAAAGTTCAAATATTAAACTAAGTAATGCTGCAGAATGCTGATTGTACAGCTGCCATTGGGACAGCGGACGAGACACCTGACCAGACAGAAAAAACTCAACCTCGCCCCAGCCTGAACAGTTTCCTCCCTCTCGTGTGTCTCATCAAAATGCTTCCCCCTGCAAACTTCTCCTCTTTTAATGCCAGTCAGCTGGGAAGGTTGTGCTGACATATCACTGCCCTGCCACACTGGCGGAATGGCGCAGGCGGACCAGCTACAGCTGTAACCTTTCAGGCCTTCTAATGAATCTGCCGCTGTCCATTTAAAAAAGGATTCCCCGTAAAAGCGCTCGTAAAATGACTTACGCTGTCAGGAGACAAAATTGCGCCAGGAGGGGCCTAGGGGATTTGTGGGGTGGAACGCTGAATTAATTTCTCTGACATGCAGAGGGCCATTTTAATGGGGGGCGCAGCACAGAGTCCTTGGTATGACTTTTGGTTTCCAGTCTCCTTATTTTGTGGTTCTTTCAATTGATTTTTAAGCAGAGTTCACTTTAATTAGCAAACTTTTTTTTATCCAAAGTGATTTGCAATCGGAAACAGAGGTCAAGGAGCAGCTGAGGGGTAAGGGTTTTGCTCAAGGGCCTAATGGTGACATCATTCTGGGACCACAGGATCTGATTCCACGACCTTCTGATCATGAGGCACAGCGTCCTGGCCCAGCAATAACTGAGGAAGACTCTGTAGCCAGTGCAATGGCAGTGAGTGGCATGAGTTCGATTTGAAAACTGACAGAAATGTGAAAATCAGGAGCCAAGAAAAGCCCGCGATTATCACGGGCTCCGACTGTCAGTCCACGAGACGCGAAGCCCGGGGGCAGCGTGGTGACACGGTGTGACCTCGGGGACTTATGGTTCAGTGCAGTTTAACAGCAGCGCTCCTGCAGGAGAGATTCTGCAGTGACTCTCTTCCACATAGTGCCCTATGATCACTGGAAGGAGAGGCTTGCACTCCTGACCGGCGACAACAAGGGCATGGCGTTGTTGGGGCGTCTCCGTCAATCAAGCAAGAAATCTCACCTGTACACTGGCGCTTAAACTCTTCATATTCCGTGCCCTGCCCTCCGGGGACTATCACAGAGCCTTCATATTTGAAAGAGGCCCTGTAACCACAAGCCATAATAAAAGAAAGCTCAAATTAATAAAAAACAACGAAGAAAATGAATAAAATTAGCAACTATGACACTACAACAGCCTATCATCTTTGAAGCAGTACAATTTAGCCATAATGCACCATTTCGACTTGAAGAAAACAACAGGTTGCATTTACTGTATATACACAAGTTCATTTTACATTATTGTTACATTATCAAAACATACTCGGCAAATTGCTTCAGGAAATGATAGCAAGAGGAATGCTGTTTGACCTCTGAAATCCTCAGAACTGCAGAGAGTACCTGCCACCAGCCATTAATCAGAATGTTAATTCTTTTGATTCATTTTACAAAAATAAATATGTTCACCTACAGAGCAATCTCTCTCCCTGATTGGCATTTCCTAATTGCGTTCTAAAATGCAAAGGCCGACTTTTCATAATTTAAATATAATCATGAAAGCCGTAAGTTATACATATACGTTTAATCAGCGGGTCAAAGCTCGGTTGACAAACTCGTCTCCGCTTTCCTAGTTCATACGTACAGTGGATGCAGGCAGGGATGGGTGTAATTTGCATGCATTTCATGCACAGTACGACATATGAATCCCTCCCTACC
>JAODKN010000021.1:18258491-18271559 GCA_026774425.1 Petrocephalus zakoni
GGTTTCACAGGTAAAGGACGCTGGAAACTCAGCAGGGCTCGGCCCTTGAGGACCGTGATTTGAATAGCCCTGCTTTAAGTGGTCTGTGCATCCAGTCTGTATGTGGCCCAATCCAGCACCTCCAGTACTGGGATGAGGCGTTTTAACCAAAGCTGGCTAGGGCTGGTACTACCACCGTCCCTTTCTGCTTTGCAAAAACCTTTTATTTCCTTAGTAATATCTATTTAGCACATGAGCCGTTAAGATAAGTCATTAAAGTATATGGTCATTAAAAAACATACTATGTTTTCTCACTTTCCCACTGAAAGTATGCACGTGCAAAGGTAACTTGTGTACGAATGAATAATTCGGATAAACACTGAATTATGGACTGCATGGATCTCCCAGAAATATAATCAAAGGGTAAATACAACTGTACATAAACTCATACAATAATTACATAGAAACTGTCAAATATGCCAGTACTGCTCCAGGAATTAAATGCTAAACTAAATGAAACTAGAGGGATGAAATGAAGTTCAGAGGGAGCTGAACACTGTGTACCACTGGCTTCTATTACGCATTTACCTTTTCATATCTACAGAACTCTTATCTCTGTTTTACCTAAAAACATCCTGATAGGTCAACATCAGAGATGCCATCTATACATTTGCTTAATGACATCAAAAACACCAATGTTGAAAGAAAAAAAAAAACGCTAATTTTGTAGTCCTGGAGGAGAGTTGGGAAAGGCACAGATTAGCTGTGATGAACAAGGCCCGAGATTTTAGAAAGAGAGGTCCAGCAAATCCGAGTGTCCATCCATCCACACACTAAGATTAGTTGCACTAGCAGATTAGCTGTGATAGAACTAAACTTAGGTTGTAGGTTTGAACAACAAGAAGCCACTGCTGATCCAAGTATATACTACTGTATGTATTCAGTGTAATTGTGTGTGTATACATAAAGCTAAACAACTACCACGGATATATCCCACAAACCGAAAAAGCACTGTGGTATCCATGTACTTCCATACTTACAAATAAACACCAGATTTATTGTATTTTAACAGTGAACTAAAATAACCTGAGCAACCTGGGCCTCAGCAGCTCACCGTGCACCTGGGTAACGGACTTCCTCCGCAACAGACCCCAGAACGTCAGGATGGGAGACCGCATCTCCTCCACCCTCACCCTGAACACAGGCACGCCGCAGGGGTGTGTCCTCAGTCCCCTCCTCTATTCCCTTTCCACTTTCGACTGCTCTCCCATTCACACCAGCAGCACCATTGCCAAATGTGCAGATGACACCACCGTTGTGTGACTGCTTGGCGACGAGTCGGCCTACAGGGAGGAGGCTCAGCAGCTAGGGCCATGGTGGGACAGCAATAACCTGGACCCGAATACATCCAAGACTAAGGAGATGATGGTGGACTACAGGAGAGCCAAGCGGGCTGAGCACTCTGCCCTCTATATTGACGGAGAAGAGGAAGAGAGGGTGGAGAGCTTCAAGTTCCTTGGGGTCCACATCTCCGCCGACCTCACCTGGTCCACAAGCATCTCTCACCAGGTGAGGAAGGCACACCAAAGAATGCTCTTCCTCAGGAAGATGCGTCAGGCCCACCTCCCCCAACGGCTGCTGACCAACGTTTACCGCTCCACCATCGAGAGTCTCCTCACCTACCTAGTGTGGTTCAGTAGCTGCACTGAGGAAGACAGGAAGAACCTGCAGCAGGTGGTAAGGGCGGCAGAGCGGGTAATCGGAGCGGCACTACCCCCCCTCAAGGATATTTACACTGGCAGACTCCACTGAAGAGCCAGTAACTTCATCAAAGACTCCTCACACCCTGGACACTACCTTTTCTCCCCTCTCCCTCTGGCAGACGCTACAGGTCAATCAGAGAAAGAACAAAGAGACTGAACAACAGCTTGTACCCACAGCCAGTGCCCACCCCCCACCCCCTGAATGAATGTTTCTGTGAAACAATCCACCGCCTTGAATGACTGTCTTCTATGCATTACTGTGCTTAGGGCAGATCATTAAGCACACACTACCTCATACTGTACACATTGTACTCAGACACTCATACTGTACACATTGTACTCAGACACTCATACTGTGATAGGATGGCTGTTTCTTTTCGTGTGTTGTTCTTATTTATCATAACTGCTGCTAAACAGAGAGCTGCTGAACTGTTTTTCACTGTCTCTGTAATAGTGACAATAAAGATCTATCTAAAACACTGAATATAACTAGCATGCTGACAAACTAAACGATGACATTCACACAATAATGAATACAAATTAATCTACACAATATTAAATGATGAAGACCATTTATTTTTGAACTACTTATTCAAAATGCAAGTAATATTCTATACACAAAACAGCTCTATACATGAGTAAATATTGTATAAATTGTATTTAGCTTATGATTCAAATGGTTATTTTCTAAATACATTCAAATGTGATTTTTTTTTATATATGAATACTTTGAAACTAGTACAAAACACATAAAAGCAACAGACAGGATCTCATTCCCAGCAAAATTGTATATAAATATAAATATATCTGATCGGAATTGTAGTTAGGGTGGCATGTAGGGTCTGCTTTGTGTGTGCGTAATTTATGTGTTTTCCACATGATTGCATAGGTTTAATGCCGCAGTCAGCCCTGAGACATGTGGTTCCATGGTCACTCTTAATTGCCTGAGATGTATGCATGCATGTGACCTGTAATGGACTGGCATCCTGCTCAGGGAATCCCCCCAACTAAAAACCCTAGGCTGCCTGGGACGAGACCCATGCCAACCCTGACCAGGATAAGCAGTTAGAAGACAGCCCATTGAAGTTCAAGAGTAGCTGTAGTTTTGCTTTAGCCAGTGATAAACTCAAGATATTTTCAACAAGCTGCAAACAGATTACCCAGCATTCAGCTGCCTGGAGTTTCACTGATTTATCTTTCACATTATACCAAATCAACCAGCAAAAAGGCCACCATGATGGAGAAGGCGTGTGACTGTACTGAAGAAAGTCAAAAGGCCAAGTGTACATCCTCGCCACTAGGTGGCCCATAACCTACCCTATCATATGTGCAACGGTCTCTTTATGCCTAGGTTGCAAAACAAATAAATGATAACTTCTGAGTTTATGGCTATAGTTAGACAAGCCAAATTAGATTACAATCTAATGACACAGTATTGACATACCCGAAAGAAATTTCCTATTCTAACTGGCCTAACTTGATTTGGATAACATTTAAAATGGGTGTAAAGCTTTATGTATATTATGAAGTACAAGTGATTCTGGTTATTCATATCAAACCATACAGCATGGAATTTGCATGGACTATACCACTTACTGGGGATGGGGGTGTTCACAACCTAAAGGAATATAGACTGTCTGCAGCTGGACCAGGTCTGCAGTGTTCCTCCTGTTAAAAAGGCCATTTGCTTCTCTCCCCCTTTTGAGTTCTGCCATTTGTAGCCCCCTCCTCCCTCACTGATCCAGATCATTGGCTTCCTGGCTCTGTGGCCTGTAGTGCTCCTGGCAGAACTCCCGAATACGAAGGCATGCTTCCACCATCATGTCCTCCGGTACCGTCACCACAATCCGGAAATAATTGGGGTACTCAAAAGCCTAGGGACAGAAGCAGCGGGGTCATTGAGGACACATCGTGGATTACATTTTAAATTTCCCTTTAATTCTTAATTTTATTTTAATTCTTTTTATTTACCCCCGCCCCATTTATTGTCAAGTGGTAAGGGTAGCGTTACCGTTGCCGGGAGACAGAAGACCGACTGTTCGGTCACTAGACGCTCTGTGAATTCCACGTCGTTTTCAAACTCAGGGAAGTTCTCCATCTCAATCCCCACCTACACAAAGCGAACATGCAAACATGTATAGAATCTCTGCACACTAGGGACAAGCAAAGGTTTGGGCATACCTCCATTGTAACTTTCTCACTGCCCAGACTGGTTTCTAGAGTAAATGGGACTCACCATGAGGTACATGGCTCCTGAGGGTCTGATGGGAGTGAGTCCTGGTACACTGGACAGTGCCGAAAAGCAGATCTCTGAGTTGGACTGATAGACCAGAAGATGGGAGCAGGAAGTCAAAGGAAGAGGATTGAAAGTTAAATGATCAGTTTTTCTAGAACTCAGAAGTCCTCACTTTCTTTCCCAGCATTTAATCTGGGCTGGTGACTGATCCCCTTGCTCCATCTCACCTTCAAGAAGCCGACAGTGTCGTGGTAGAACTCCTGAGGCGTGTCGTTCAAAATGCTCTCCAGTGCCCCCTGGACGATTGTGCAAGCTCCCAGAATCCTCTGGCTCAGCCTGACCAAGCCTTCCCAGATCTGAAAGCCAGAGAACCATCGTTGTGTTGGCAGTTTGTGGAGAAATAAGAATTGTGTATAAAGAGGCATAACGAAGAAAGTAAAAAGTGTGTGATTTTGTTGAAAGTATAGCTTCCAAAAATTTCTGAAGATTGACCAAGCACAGCATCAGAAGGAGAGGAGCAGGCTGTGTGTGTGTGTGTGTGTGTGTCGCAGGTAGGCTGCATACAGCCAAGCTCACCTCTGAGCCAAAAGCCTGGTTCCGGTCGTGTATGAGGATCCAGCCCAGCCTCCAGCCAGGCACCAGCCAGCGCTTGGCCAGGCCACCACACGACAGAATGGGCACGTCCCTGCTGAGGGGGGCCATGGAGTAGAAGGTGTGCTCTGGAAACACCTGAAGAGGGGCAACGTCATTTTACAAAGGAAGCAGAGCCCCCAAGAAAGAGCCCACCAGAAAGAACACAAATTAAGCCAGTTTGGGCAGACGGGCAAGAAAATAACTCTGCTACTCAGAGATAATTTCTTCAGGATGCTACACCAGTTTCCCAGCCCAATTCTTGGGGACCCTGAGGTCCACATTTTTGCTCCTTCCCAGCTCCCTGCTGGACATTCCACATTTTTACTCCCTCCGTGACTGAACAAAAATGCAAAGTCACAATGGCAACTGGTTCTTATTATTGTTGAGGGTATGTGGTGGGGGCGGGATGGCGTGACATCCCTGACAATGTGATTGACTGAAGCAGACTGACAGACAGATGAGGTAACTGCCTAAGGTAATCTACCAGCTGGGGTAATTGATAAGGAACTCATAGGCATTTTCACAGTCCTGGATGTATGCCCATTGGAGTCAACGACTGGAGTCAGAGGCTAAGAAAAAGTCACCTAACATGTTACAAAAATACAACATAACGTCACACACCTATAAAAAAATGCGATTATTCTCAGATTCATTTAGGTCTTTGGTAGAACCTGCTCTGAGCAAAACAATGTCCCTCCTGGATTTAACAAACCCATTGTATTCACCGCCTGCCTCCACACCCAAGCTGGGCGAGACTCCACTTGGATGTTGGACAGGGCCATGTCAGAGAAAACTGTTTTGATTTCCTTGACACCAGGAATGTGCTTCGCTGGTGCCATGTGAACGCCAGAGCTGCACCCTGTCTTTCGCCAAGTGCTAGATATCCTTCTATAAACCTCCCTGATCCTAACCCAGCAGCCAAATCCATACACCAAACCCAAATCTCAACACCCACAACCACTACCACAGTCAAACACCAACCCACGCAGGAGCTGCACCCTAAAGCTGTTTCTTCACATGAGAATGAATATGGGCTTTACTGCAATAATTTTCAGCCCGCTGAACTCACCATGTCCCCATAGATTTCATCAGCCAGGATGGGAATGCAGTGTCTGGAGGCAACTGGGAGGAAAGACAAAGGGTGAATCAGAACGAAGACAGAGGGAGCCAAAAGATTGAGCAGACACCTTACGCGGCCCAGAGGAATCACCTGCCAGGATGTCCTGCAGGTGTTCCTTGCTGTAGACGGAGCCACAGGGATTCGAGGGGTTGTTGACAATTATACAGGAGGTCTTATCATCGATCAGTCTCTCCAGGTGCTGTAAATCGATCTCCCAGGACTTCTCTGGCTAAAATGACATGCAAGAAACATCCACTATCAGTTCCCGCACAGTAAACCTTGTTAATTTTGCAAGTCATTATTAAATTCTATTGTTTTCGATGACTGCTCAGTGACCAATTTAAGGTGCTGAAAGATGAGTTATAGTATAGTTAGTATAGAATTGTATAGTTAGTTATATAGCATAGTATACTTATAGTTATACAACAGTGCAAATATATCAAGGAAAACATTTTTTCTTTCTGCTAAAAGAATTAAAAATGATTTTGACATGAAATTCATTATACTTGGTAAAAAAAAAACATTAGATTTATGATTAAAGTGTGTCTCCATTACAAAATCATTTAAGGATACTCCATACTACCTAAAATCACAAATGCTGATCGCCTAAAAGACAATGACATGTGTAGATGACGCCATCCAAATTTTAAAGTGCTTAAACATAAAAGTGTTTCGTAATAATAGACAAGCCTGAATAGAGAAGAATGTATTTTACTAGATGTTTCTCTCGCATACACATACTTTCCCTGTCAGTCAGTCTTTAGTACCTTTTGTCCCCGCCCCTTTTTGCTAGAGGCCCCAGCTTCTGATTGGCTGTAGCTGGGGGTGTGAGAACAGGCGAGGTATGGGGAGCAGAGGAGCCTCTTTTCTAACAACTAATTAGTGCCAGATGTGCATCTTCTCTGCAGGCAGAAGTAGGGAGGAGATTTTTCATCCAATCCCATCACAACCTCCTCTTTCCACCCCCCAGCTCCATCACCCTAAAACTTCCCTTTTCCATCCCCATACTTGGCTGTACAGCACATATCAGTCAACGGTCTCCATTCCAGAACTTACCAAAAGATTGTAGTGCTTCACGTGGATGCCAAGGGAGACAGCAAGTGTTTTGTAGAGGGAAAATCCAGGACAGGGAACAAGGATGTTCTGCCCTGGGTTGCACAACACGTTGATAGCCAACTCAATGGCCTGACTGCAGCCGCTGGTTAGAATAACATCCTGGTGAAGAAACACACAGATATGTACAGTAAGAATGAAACAAGGAGTGGAAACAAGTAAAAAAAACTTGGGTGAAAACGACATCAAATGCCACATAATAAAGTGATTAACTGTGCAAGAAGCCTATTAGGCAGGAGGGGTCAAGTACAACTGTAGCCTGTGAGATGCTGGACATGGGAGCTGCTGGTGGAAGCTGGTGAAGTGGCATGATGGGAAATGGGAAGGTGATGCGACTGACCTTGGCCTCCAGAGGGGCTTCTGGGCAGCTGTAGAAGTTTGCTACCACTTCTCTGCTCTTCTGATAACCTTTTCAACACAGGAAAAAGTCACACATTTTGAAGGTGATTCTGGGAAACAATCTTCAAGTTACAAAAGAGATCAGAAGCTTTCAAGAGTTTTCAGCCTTGAACCTTATCCGTCTGTCCACATCCCATAATGCCAGCCGAGGCATCTACCCAGTTATAACTTTACTGTCCCTCAGATCTCATCAACAGAATGTGTTAAGGTTGTACCTCTCTTGACTCTTACCTACAGACGGAGCATAGCCATTGTACTTGTGTGAGTCAATCGCATCTTTCATGGCCTGAAGGACCTTGTCATCTGTAGGCAAGTTCCCAAATACAGTAGGATCTCCTGAAGAAGTACATGCACACACAGGAGGAAACCGTAAAATGGAAAATGTATAACATGCAGCATTCAAGAAACTAACTAGATGAACAGTTTGACGATGGGACTCACCGATGGACAAGGCAATCATAGGCTTGTCGGGATTGGGAGTGATCTTCATGCCATCCACAATGGCACGGATGGGGTTCAGTGTGTTCTTGCACATCTCCGAGGCTCTAATGTTCCACCTCTTTTTACGGATCTTAATCTTGTCCGAATGGACGTTGCCATTCACGTTGACAGTGTGAGCATGTTTGGTATGAACACCATTCCCGTTCATATGAACCATGTAACACTTGCTCTCCATGTTTCAGCTAAAAATAGCGAAAGGGAAAGGGGAACATTTGTTGTCTTTTCTGAGAACCTGTATTCTTATTTTCTGATTATATTCTCCTTGCATGTACAGTACTGTGCAAAAGTCGTAGGCAGACAAAAAAAATTATGTCTAAATGATCTTAATGTTGGTGTAAAACTGTGTTAGCTTAGCTATTTCAAGCCCCCTCCTAAATTCACCAGAGGATTTGCAGCAACCATTCAATAAAGCCATGTATTTTCGACTTCACCACTACCCCACCCCATATGGCTAATCAATACCTCACAAACTTTTTAAAAATCAACTAAATTAATGAATTATATAATCTATATGAATTATGTGAAATGTAACAAATACATGTAATGGCTGGGATGCCCCACCACATCAAGCTATCCAACTATATTCCTGGAACTTTTTAGAGAACAAGAAATTCTTGTTAGTTTTTATGATGTCACTCTTAATTTGCATATGTTCTAATGTTAAATAGTTTTTTCCCCCTGAGAAAATATACGCTTAATACCCAGATAAAGAGCTTTAAACATTTTCTTTGACTGCCTAAGACTTGTACGTTATGTTGTGGACGGATTTTCGGGGAGTATGCGGTGGAAATCCTATCAGACTTATTAGCAGCACCAAGCGGCTTGGGAAATTGCCGCAATAAAGTCATCGCGTGCTCGCAGCTGTAATTTGTAACCATTTCAAAAAAGTTATTTTTCGCGCGTTACAAGTGCTTACAGATATCAATTCCTGATTTCAATTTGTTTATTTATTAAAACATAAATGTATTTCGTCACATTAAAGTACTAACTTTCAGCTTTTTAAAACCTTTACCAGCTGCGTAAATTGCACGGTTACAATTAACTTCAAATTCAAGCAATACAAATGCAATGAAAATTTTTCATTAAAACACTAACCTTTCGATAACTTAACTTTACTTACTATAACACTGCATGCATTTTAGAATAATTATTTAATTAAATTACAATCAATTAACTTACCTAACAACAGCAAAAAAAATACTCTGCTGCAGAATATCTACAAAATTCCACCGTATAGCTGCGTTAAGAATACTATTATGACCTGTATTTAGTCAGATTGACCGGAATCTCTTGACAAAGTGGCTTTATAAGAACAAGTCAAAAACCTTAGCCGGCTTTTCATTGGCGCAGAATGAGGGCTGTGCTATACACCCCTGTTACATCATACGTAAAAACGTGTAAAACCGTTAATGAAAAGGAATGTTTATGATACTTAACCCTTGGTAGAGATTTCTGGACCGCTTAACGATAAACACACAAATAAAAGGCTGCCTTGCTAATACTTATACTCAGCGCACATTCAGACTATCACAGCGACCTATTACGAATTAATTGGGTACATCGAACAGCAAATATAACATTTCCTTGCTATATTCCCTTTCTAAAGTTCGCTTTCTCAGAAATACAATACGAAAACCGTTTGGAGGGCTTGGGGTCGGTTTTACATATTAATTTTTTGGCAGATTTCCATCCTTTCGACGGAACCAGTATCTTTAGCCTCAGATCGACAAATTCTGATGTATGCTTGCTGGGACAACAAGCTTTTATTTGCAAGTTGGACTTGGAAATTTTGGAGTGAATCGTTTTCAGAACCAATACTTATTATATCCTACATACCTAAGCAAGTTAGTCTTGTTCTGAAGGATAGTAAATAGTAGTTTTACAAAGGAACAGATTGCGTATTAAAGTACTATTTCCTGTATTTCCCCGCCCACGAGCGTGACCAGGATAGGTGACTAGAGGATTAATTGATTGATATATCTTCTCATGCTTATAAACATCATTTGCATAATTTTATATTTACTAAGAGGATGAAATTTCCTGTCTTGACCTCAGTGCCTGGTCCATAATAGAATCACTGAGGTTGCACCTGTAAGTAGTTAGAGGGCTTGGTTTACACAGTCATGGGTTGACTAACTTCCTCCTCATATTGTTAATGTGAGGGTGCTATGCACCCAGGTCTGCCTGGTCACCAGGCTCTTCATCAAGGACATGTTCATTGTTGTGATGTCAGTGAAGATAAATGCATTATGCAACAAATTATATAAAAAGGGAGGTGGGGGGCAGTGAATTCCAACTACGTTCCAACTTACACAGTGATGTCCTCGGACCTTAGACTCACCACCCACCCCATCCCCAGCCCATCTACCCATGGCTGCTCACTGGCCTGCCAGCCCATACCTCATCATTACAGGCTCTCTTGTTTGAACACGTCTTGCTGATTGATCAGGTCACTCACTCACTCACCCTCTCACAACCACAAATTTCTTCCCCTGTTCCTCCTACCCATTCAGAGCACACGTGTGCAGCCAATGACCCATCTGACCGTGTTAAAGCCATTAGCTGTCAATAGTTAAATAAAATTTGAGTCCAGTTGAACCCCAACTTACCCACAGATCAGGAGGTTAATAGTGCTCTTGTTCTGATGGTCTGCCACTATGAACACTTTCTCTTGGCCTCACCTTTGTCCCAAAGTTACCAAAATTTGTTTACTTTGCTTCAGAAGCAGTTTGGCAACACACAATACTAAACAAATTGAGTTATGCAACGGAAATGGCTCTGAACTATGAGGTGACCTTACTTTTCTGCAAACTATAAAAGAACAGAAGTGATGCACATCTTTAGCTAGAGGTCAGAACAGTCTTGATAAACAGGTTGTATATTTACATTTGACAGCTTTGACTAGGAGTTACCCTGCAGTATTAGCATGATTCTGTTAAAAGCTATGTAGTCAGGGCATCTCAGGCGAAAAACATTGTAAGTGCCATCAAAACATTGATAAGGGGATTATGAAAAGGAAAGGTAGGACTCATAAAGGAGATGGCATTCTCACATCAATAACATTAACCATATTCTTTTTAATCACTTCCTCCATTCTTCTACGTCCCTTAAGCACCATAAAATTTGGTGAGTCTTCCTCAGAACTTAAAACCATCCTCACTTCATTTCATTTTGAATTCATTTTATGTTTCTAGTGGTGGTGAATAGACAGAGAGGGGTCTTAAACTGCATGTGTATGTACAAAATATCAACAGTTTCAAAGGGAAACTGATTCTGTAAATGATTATGGAAAGTGCAGTGTGTTCCCCATCAGGGGTGATTCTAGGATTTTCTAAGTTGGGGGGGGGGGAGGTTAAGACAGGTGATAACTCATACAGGGGGGGCAGCCTTTCATTAACCAATGATATGTGTTGAATCGGTCAGAACCAGGGAAGGGGCACTCCAATGGCCAATCACACTCCTGTTCTTCATGCAAGCAGATGTGCATCTTTCGTCATAATCCACTCCAAACAAATACTGATTATTTCTGATAATGGGATTATCTGAGCTCCGCATTAGAATTTGAAGGCCGTTTTGGGTTTGGATGGATTTTAAAACTTTTTTCTGTATTGATAACCAACTGCTGTATAATGAATATGACATCGGTATTATGTGATGTAACATTAATAGTTTGTATTTAATTTTACTTATGTTCCACCAACAACAAGAATAAGAATATTCTTTGCAAACAACAGAAAACACCAAAAATATAGACAAGAAAGTTCACAGTTCAAAATTGATATCTCACTGCTCTTAGGGGGCACAGAAAAAATGAGCCACAGTGGGGTGGCTGTTCAACATCATGTTGATAAATGATCTATCGTTCATCTCTATGGTCTCCATTCCAAAACTTAGCAAGAGATTGTACTGCTTGATCTAGAAACCAAGGGAGACAGCAGGTAACTCCATTACAAGAAGTGATTCATTCTATTTTGCAAGAAGCCTACCAGGAAGGCCGAGTCAGGTACAGCCCTGGCCTGTGTGGTGCTGGACATGCTAACGATAAGCACGTTCTGAATGGGAGCTGCTGGCAGAAGCTGGTGAAGTGGCATGATGGGAAGTGGGAAGGTGATGCCACTGACCTTGGCCTCCAGAGGGGCTTCTGGGCAGCTGTAGAAGTTTGCTACCACTTCTCTGCTCTTCTGATGACCTTTTCAAAGGAAAGAAAAGTCACCTATCAGTCCTACATTGTCATTTCTTCCTGCCTTCTTCTATGTCCTTCAAGCACTATAAAAATGAGTCTTCCTCATCTTCCTGAATGTCTCCAGTGATGGAAAGAGGTTAAGAGACAGGGAGAGATTAGTGTGTGTGTACAAAATGTGAAATGTTCCTACACTGTCAGAATTAAGGGTACAGACCAGGCATTGTTTCATATCTCAAAGTACCAACAACAATAATGTAATTCCAATGGAACATACATCTTCCTTATAGTTCATTTTTGTACCTTAAAAGAAACATTTACCTAAAGTTAGGGTATATTTCGCAAACTCTTGGCGGTACAACCCCAGTAACAAGTAAACTATACCCTCAAAGGTACACATTGGTACATTTTTGTTTGACAGTGTAGGATTAACCGATTCTTTACCTGGAAAGCGTAATGTTTTGTAGCATTTCCCATACAACGTGACCAAACAAATCCTGAGCATTCAAAAAAATAATAAAATAAAATATAGTCCACAAGACTTTAAAATTGCTTAAAAATACAATGCTATCAGGTAACAGGGTCACATCAACATTTTGAAGGACATGTTGGATTTGGTTAGATCTTAAAGCATTTTTGATTTTTCTTTTTGTATTTTTGAAACTGACTGCTGTATAAAAAATATGACATTTATATTACGTGATACCTTATCAATAAGGTGTATTTAATATATATAACGCATCTAAAGACTCGAGGCATGTAATATTTTCTGAGAAAGGGGCCATACGAGGGCGCTATCGCGGTATCGTGAGGATAAACGCTGTACTATCGCCTCTTGAGTCGATGACCCCGAACAGGAAGTGATTCTTTTTGTCATCCATGCTAGGTGAGTAAAAGTCCATAGGAGGTCGCTGCGATGTCGCGTTATGGTATATAGGTACACTCCTGTGGTTTGGGACCGTCACTCCGCGACAGCTCGCAGCTGGCAGGTTACCGAGTCCGGCGGCCGAGTATGGCTGCTTGCGCCGGTCTGACAGAGATGCAGACGGGGTTTAGTGGCTGCTTGTGCCGGTCTGACAGAGATGCAGACGGGGTTTAGTGGCTGCTTGTGCCGGTCTGACAGAGATGCAGACGGGGTTTAGTG
>JAODKN010000021.1:18297918-18316838 GCA_026774425.1 Petrocephalus zakoni
CCCCCCCCCCCCCCCCCCCCCCCCCCCCCCCCCCCCCCCCCCCCCCCGCCCCCCCCCCCCCCCCCACCCCCCCCCCCGGCGGCGGGGGCCCAGAACAGTGACAGCTGAACAAGTTATTTCGTTTTTTGGAGCCTTCAACTATAGAAACTGCCTCTGTAAATATAAAATATATAAATATATTATATATATATATATATATATATGATGTCTGGCGGAAATCATGAGCATGTGAAATAAAATTGCATGGGGTTTCCAGTCGGTGGCAGCACCAACTCTCACAGCTCAGGTCAACAAAGAATAGAATAGAATAGAATTCAACTTTATTGTCATTGCACATGTCACAAGTACAAGGCAACGAAATGCAGTAAAGAATCATGGTAAGAAGCTGAAATTGCCCCTCGGGGACAAAAAGTTTTGTGATTTGATTTGATCTGTATGAGGAGCTGTAGAAGTACCCACAAATCAGATTTCTCAAACAGTCCAAACATCATACCACGGAATACGGTACTTTTGTGCGTGTTGTAAGAAATTCGAAATATCGCAGCATACCATATTGGCTTAACCCACCCAAACCTAGACTAGTAACTTGAAAAGTGTTCCTAAAAAGGTTTAGCCATCTCACTACCTGCTTCTTTTTGCTGAAATACATCTGCCCTCTCCTGGCATGTACACTGTGGGCTCTGTGTGCACACAGAAAAGTGAAGCATGAACTAGGATTTATTTCAATTATTACTGCAGTATCGGCGCGGACCCGCAGTACCTGAAGAGCACCAGCAGGGGGCCCCAGAGAGGGGGAAAGAACGCCTCCTCGATGCAGGTGACGCACAGGTCCTTAGATGCGGCGGTGTTGAGGCACTCAAAGGACAGCAGGCAGAGGGAGAGGAGCCGATCTGCGGGCGGGATAGGAGGGTCATACAGGGGCAGCGTACTGCAGGTTGAGACCTAACACAGGCATTCAAAATTAACCTTGTAAATCTGATTCACAATAAAGCCTTCGTTAGCATTTTTAGATTTAAATAACTTTGCAGACATTTTCATGCATGGGCTCTCTATTTGGGGATAAAGGGTCTTACTCAGGGGCCCAATGGTCAAGCACAAACTAGGATTTATTTCAATTATTACAGCAGCATCTGCGCTGACCCGCAGTAACCAGCAACCTTCTGGTCACAAGCACAGCATCCTAACTCACTGGGTCACACACTGCCCCTAGTGGCCAACGGGCAGAAGGAGCGCCACAGACGCTGGGCCTATTTTAGGGGGGTGCCTGGCCACGGTAATGGGCGGGGGAAGGAGCCACGGCTCGCCTTAATGACAGGAGGGGCCCTGAGGCCCCGGGTGTCTCTCACCTCCCACAGGGGGCTCCCTCTGGTATTCCTTACAATAGGTCGTTCCACAATTAGCAATTCATCAACCCCAGTGTCATCATCAAACCTTTTACGAAGTTAGATGTGTATTGGGGGTAAATTAAGATGGAATGTCTGGTGGTGGGCAGTAGGTCAGGAGAGACAGCAGACCCTCACAGCGGGTAGCGGGGGTCACGCACCGATGGCGCTGTGCACGTCCTTGACAATGTTCTTCAGGTGTTCCCGGAGTGCCAGCCCCTCCAGCTCCTGGATGTGGGACGCCACCTGGGGCCGGCACTCACACCCAGAATCGAGCTCCATCTCCGTCATGAACTGCTCCAGGTCCTCGAAGGAGTTCTCCCGGTCGGGAAGTACAGGCTCCTCCTCACAGTTGGCGTTGTGGTCATGGTAGGGGGGCGGAGAGGCCGGCAGGCCCGGCTCGGAACGCAGGTTCTGCGCACTGACCGAGGACTTGATGGCCGGCTGGGAGGGGGGGGCCACTGGGGGGCACTGGCTCACCAGGGGGTACAGGCGGTCGTATAAGCTGTACTGCAGGCTCTTCAGGAGCTGGACCACAGGGTGATCTGGGCAGCTGGGCACACAGACGCAAGCAGAGAGACAAGTCGTCAGCTGCCTGTGCCACATGCAGACACAGGCGCAGACACAGGTGCAGACACAGGCGCAGACACAGGCGCAGACACAGGCGCAGACACAGCCCCCCCCCCGCCACACCCCCACATCTTACCTCAGCAGGTAGGAGACCAGGCCTGACACCAGAGTGCTGTCGTTGGGCTTCCTCTTTAAGCTGGCTTTCCACATTTTCGGCCAGTCCTGCAGAAAAGCGAGCCGCTGCCGTCAGACAGAACCTGCAGACCCGGCTGGCCGTGATACGCGGCTCAGAACCAGAGCCGGGGCGGCTGGTCTGCGAGCTATAGCGGGTGGCGCTGTATTTAGTCACAGGAACCAGCCGAGTGTCAGGGGGCGATAGTTCTACAATGTGTGTGCGCGATTATTTTTTGTAGTCAGTTTATGCAAATAAAATGTTAATGGAATGGAAAGATTTAAAAGTACATTTTAAAACAGGACTGTTCCCCCTCACATTTAATGGGGTGAATAAATGTTAAATGCTTTAAGTCAACAGAATGAAAAATGTTCGTCCCAAATAAGTGGAAATATCTATTTTGGGTCAAAAAACTTGTGGTAGCCCCAAAAAATCCAAGGGAACGCCACACGGCAAATATGCTAATGCTAGCAAGCCCCGCCCCCTGACAGTCCACTGGCTGGTCACAAAGGTATAAGGACTCACGTGATCTTGCTCGTACTCCAGGACGCTAGCGTACAAGACACGCTGCTCCTGCTCCTCCGGCGTGATCATGCCCACCGCCGCTAACCTCCTGCGGACACACGTTTTTGGGCAGATGAGCACGCGTGTGCCGAGAAGTGGACTGGCTGTACGTACGCAGGGGGTGGAGCGCGGCGGGCGGGGAGCTCCCACCTGCTGGCCTCCTCCTGCAGTCTCAGCCTTCTCTCCTCCATCTTCCGGTGAAGCTGCGGGCATTCAGGAATCTGGCCGACCAAAGTGGCTGCCGCCCCACTCATCAGATCCCACCACCGGCCCGCGGTGTTTCCCAAAAAGCATAGCTGCTAACAATGTTAGCGACTCATATAGTTGGAACCATGTAACTGAATGAGTCCAAGTAAGTAAGTACCTAATGGGAGCTTTTGGGGAAACCCCGGATCGGCTTTCACAACCCCCCCCAGCCCTTGAGTAAGGATACAGCGTCTTGCCGAGCCCGGGCGATGATGAGGTTCTCCATCATCTGCCTTTGAAGGGACAGGGTCTGGACAGGACGATGTCAGTTTTAGTACAATAAGTGATGTGCCTTCGCACCTGACACATCTGCATCCATGCTCTGTACCCCCTCCATCAGTAAATGCAGCCTCGGCAGGGGCCATCAGGAGGCAACCTTCCTTAAACAGTCTTCAGAAGTAACATCCAAGCATACAGGTATCTAGACAAACACACACAGACACACACAGACACACACAGACACACACGACTCCAGCTGCGTCACATCATGTGACTCACGTGACCCGATAATGACGTAAACAAACCACTATCAAAACACTCAATACAGCTCAATATAATTTCCCGGAACTTCCAAAACTTCCAAGATTCAAACCAGACTAGACCCAAAACAGCTTATCCCACAACTAGCCACTGGACACCCATCATCTAACCGCTTATCCTGCTCAGGGGTGAGTGGAGCGGGGTGGGGGGGGGGGGGCACACTTATCCCAGGCAGCACGAGACAAGGCATCCTGGTGTATACAGGGAGATACAGAACGGAGTAGAAGTGGCTTTTGGCGTAGCTGGAATCGATACCTTCCAGTTTAAACACAGGACAAGGCCCACTTTCACGCATTCATAACCAAACTGTCCAGTGGCAGCTGCCCTGATTACATCATATAATGGGCAGGTGAAGGAACTGGGCAGAAAAACGCAGAAGCGACGGGCTGCCAAAGGAGAGGTGTAGTAAATTTGAGCTCAAGGTGCACGGGGTGACCTGAGAGACTACGATGCTGTCAGACATAAAAGATGATTTGAGTTTGCCTTCAACGGGGCAAGCACCGCCCAGCACAAAAGGTAGCATGTTCTGGGATGGCGCTCCACACCGCAAATGAGCACATGGGAGCGTAGCTGAAGGGCCTAATCAGGCAAAAGATTCTCATTCCCACCTGCCCACGCCCCAAAGACAACGAGCCTCTTATTGATATATTGCTTCTCATTTGCTATGATTTTTCCTTACCATTCGATTATCCCACTTTCTACCAGTGACCACAGATATACATGAAGAAACGATCTGCCTAGCCATTTGCTCTTTGATAAAGTGATGTCATGTCCCTGGGAAAAATGACAGGCCAAATCCAGTCCTCAGTACTGCTCTTCCACATGGAGATCAGAGCAGGTCAGCCAGAGCCTGACGGGACACCTGACGTCCAATCAGATAATTGACAGTATTGAGTATGTTACGTCGTGCTATGTCAACGTCCACTACCTCATCACAACAAACAACCAATCTAAAATATATAGGACAAAACATACTACCAAGACCTTCTGTGGAGAAACTGTAAACAAAACCAGTTGACAAAATTAAATTTACACAAGAGATATTGAGGAGCATGAGTCTCAGTTGTTGCAGGAGTGATCAGTAACTTTGAGAATTAACCTGGAATGAGAAACAAGCACACTAGAATGATACCTTGATTGTTTTGGAGATTTTTAATGCCACACGCTTTTGGGTTTCATTTAAATGCAGCACGTGTCTTTGCATGTTAACAGAGCAAATGTCTGAGTGACTCCTAACAGAGCCCTGAAAAAAATAGGAGCAATTTATGTATTTGCGACCCTAACCTCTGGCTGCAAACCCCCAAATACTTGCCAGAGGTTGATGGCAACTTGATGCCAAGCAGAGAAATGGCATACTAGCAACCAACAGGCCTCACATGTCCTTAGGCGTCCCTAGGAGGTGACTTCAGAGCAGACTCCACTTACACTCCAACCATTGCACAACCGGGCCTGTGACGTCTGGCCTATGGGAGCCAGACTCCTCTCAGCACCAACAGATTTATTTACAGACCAATTCTGAAAGCTCCTTAAATCAAGCTCTCCTTTAATTATGTAACTGTCCCTGACACGCATTTTGTCTGGGAAAATTGCTATAAAGCATGCTGGAATCACGTGCCATAAAAATATGCTAGATTATAACATGACTGATGGAATCAGCGTCTACATTTCCAAAGTGTCACGTGATCAATTTCTTCATTCCAGATGAGAAAAATCATTCAAAACAGGAAAAAATACACCACGGGGCCCAGTGTTTATTTGGTCAAACGGCTATATCACAGCAGCCCGAGCAAATCACAAGCAAAATTTGATTAGGTGCCTCAGAATCAATAGTGTATCAATGGCTGTGTGGCAAGCCAGGCTCTAGGGCAGATACACGGCGTGTGACCCCAGCACGTGTCAGGCCAAGCCGCACACAAACCCACTCCAGATACACCACATCTACCTACAATTATCAAATAGAAAGCAATGTTTCCAAGTTGAAAGGAGAAATAAATAAATCAAATTCTCACATTAAGAAAACCTGCCTAACCACTGGCCCTTTGACAGAGAGAAATGATGTCTGCTCCTGGGGAAATGGCAAGAAAAACCCGGCCATTTCCAGTGCCGCTCTGAAGCAGAGCTCAAAGCATACTACCAAGACCTCATGAGGTGGAGCGGGAACGATAACTAAGTTAAGAAGCTAGATCAGGGGTGGGAAATCTTACCCGCAAAGGGCCGGTGAGTATGCAGGCTTTTGGGATAACCCTAAGGTCAGCAGTTCAAACCCAGGTGTGAGAATTCTTCAGCCAATCAGTCCTCTAATTAGGGAGTTGCAGCAACCCCCCCCCCCCACACACACACACACACACACACACACACACAAAGGCCCTTTCTGGATAAGACTGCCCACCCCTGAGCTAGATCATCTGTCACGGGTCTTGACACACAACCTCTGGCTGTTAGCTTGGAATGAGAAGTCAGATGTGCCTGAAATACACAGGATCCACCTGACAGACGTGTCATGGGGTTTTCGGGTTCGGGGGGGGGGGGGGGGTGCTGTTATCGCAATATAAATATGCAATCATACTTGATATGTACTACAGCAAGAGGAAACGGATCCCATCATATTCAGCTAACAAAACAGTCAAAAGCCTTGACACAGCTACTGAAAATCATTCGTTTTTCAACAAGATAGCAACCCTAAGCACATCTCGAAGTTATGCAAGTACTGTATTATCTTCTGAACAAGGAAAGAGATGGAGTGCTGGGACAGATGACCTACCCCCCACAATCCTAAACCCTATAGAGCTGGTTTGGGATGGATTGGAATGAAGAGTAACAGCATGGGATGAACGGGATCAAAGAATAAGAGCAAGGTAGCCAACTTGTGGCCAGAACTTGTGGAAACTCCTTCAGGACTGTTGGAGAAGCGTTCCAGCTGGTTGAAGGAATGATAAGTCTGCAATACTGTCAATGAAACAAAGGGGACTTTTTAGAAGAGTCTAAAAGCTGAGAAAATCTAAATGTTAAACACTTCACTTGGTTGATGGAAAATCTGATATGCAGTACTTCATTGCTTTTACACTAAGGTGAATAACATTGGATAAAACGCAGACATATGCATTATAAGAGTGTGTCCAGGCTTTCGGCTGGTTCTGTACTTGTCGAGAGGGTGTTCTGGTGTCCTAGGCAAGATTCTGCCCCCACAGAAGCCCCTTAGAGCAGCATATACGTTTTGTCAGCTCATTTATATTAAAAAGAGTACAGTAGCACAAAGTACCTCGCGTGCCTTTTGACTAAAAAAAGGAGCAAAATATTATAACTAGCGTAAATAAATAGAGCTTGTTCTGAGGGGTGCAGCGACGGGACAGGGCAGGCAGGCAGTGCCCCCCGAGAGCTGCTGCTTACGCTGCGCACCGCACGGACTAATCTGCTGTATGTGCGCACGCTGTTCGCAATAGCTGTCTTGTGTCTACGGAATTCCTTGTCGATATTATTAATTTAGACTTCACAATTAAAGGTGATAAACCTTACTCGGTGTTCCCGCGGAGCGTTGTGCCTGGGGCCCCCCAGAAAAAGCCACAGTTACTAATGAGGCCATCGGCGTGCTCCATCGTCCCCGACGTCCCCAACGGACCCAGCAGCGGACCACTCGGCGTCGTAAAGCCATTTCCCGGACACGGCTCTGCCAAAGACCCGCACACAGCCCCCAGCTGCCGCCCGATGCGTGCCTACGCGGTCGTACTACCTTCAGGAAAGCTTTTAACCTCTTCCAGCACAGCTGCAGATCCAGGGCGCTTTCGGACGGCTGCAGGAACATCCTTCGTATCTGAACGAGGCAGGATTTAAACGTCGTTCGCCATGCGTGCGAGTACTGGACCATTCTTGTGGTTTTACGCGTGTCTACGGCACGGAAACGCACCCCGGGCCGCTGCGAAGCTCGGCTAGACCCGAGAGCCCCCACACCCCCGGCAGGCTGCGGCCGGCCCTATCGATCGCCGCGGGGGGTCATCGGGCGGAGCCGCCAGCAGGTACCCCACGCACGTGTGGAGAGAGGCGCTGCGCTTCACTTTAGGGACATGCCTAGATACCCACGACAACGCGGCCGCTTGCAGCTCATTATTTGTGATTTTTTGCGCATTGCTGTCAGCAGCTCCAAGTCGACATCCAAAAAACACAGTATCGCTTAACCTGTGGCCAAACGGACCCCCCCCCCCCAAAAAAAAACTAGCCAACCAGATTAACGCCACCACTCTGGCCAGGTGCTTGCAGACGCACTGATTATGGGTCGGATACCGACACTATACTCCCAACAGAACCACAACACAAAAGCAGGATACCAAATGTTAAATGCTTTGGTCCCGACTGAGTAGGACACTGCTAATGCAGTACATACATATATACAGCTGTTTAAATGGCAAAACATGGGAACATCAGTTTGAAGGAGGCATGCCAGAAAGAATGTCACAACTGTTTTAACATAGTAGCATTTGTTTCCCTGGCTGGAATTTTCATGGTTTTGTGATGTTTACATTACTTGTTCTTTTGTAAGTGTCAGATTTTTTAAGTATAATGCTGACTCTGAGCATGTGGTCTTCCCAGGCACAAGGGGGCGATGTGGCCTCACCAGGGACGTCTTTTGTGTCGCCTGTCCAGGGGTCAGACGTGCCAGCCGGACTTCATAATTCGCCTTCAGCCTCTGATTGAGCCGTGAGGCCTCCTCCATCGGGGTCAGCTCCCTTCCAAATACACTCAAAGAGTGTTACCGGTCAGTTTATAAAGAGACCATTTCTTGCGTAATACTTATGTTTTTAACAAGATATTTAAATGAGATGCATATCAGTGGCAGGGGTCCCTTGTTTGCATAGTTGTTACGTTATTTTACTAACGACGACAGTGCCATCAATGTAACATGTTTCCTCTGGCAGTACCATTATTAATGTCATCCCTGTCTCGGTCTAAGCACTGTTTCAGAGGAAAATCCTATAACAGGGCTATTCAAATCACTTTCCTCAAGGGCCGAGCCCTGCTGATTTTCCAGCTTTCCTTTACCTCTCAGCCAGGTGTGAGGCCTCCAGCCAATCAGAATCAGTAATTATTAAACAAACTACCTGAAAGAACTAAAACAAGGCCTGGATTTGGAATCGAGGTCCAGATTTGAAGAGCCCTGTCCTATAACCACGGGCACACACATGCACACTAATTATTTTTATTTAGACTGTAAAATATATGTTAAAGGAGACTGGTATCCTAATCAGGCTGTACCCCAACCTTGTACCCTGTCCTGCCTGACATAGGCTGCAGGCTCCCGGGCCCTGACAAGGATAAGCGATCAGAAGATGGATGAGGGGTAAATACGACGGATGAGGGAAAAATAGCATTTCTGCCTATCACTAAATGCATAAATTGCATTGAGGTTCCGGTCTGGTTTAGCAGACACACCATTCATCTATGCAGACTTTTTTTTTAGATGGGACCAAACTTTGAATGGGGATCTTACTTTTTAGTGTCTTGTGAGCTGACAGCCTGCATTTTCTGGAAAATTTCAGGGGGGAGGAACGGGGACGCGGCCCCTCCGCCGTCAGACAAGACCCGGCGGTGTCGGGTAGCAGTGTCGCCGGAGCTAGGCCTGGGCGCCGGAGGCTCTGAAGGAGGGCGCAGAGGGCAGAGTGCAGCCACTGGAACCTGGGTGCATGGCAGTGCAGGGCAGACGGCAGTATGCAGCTCGCCCCTCACATGGGCAGGGCAGGGGCGCGGCTCTGACGCGGCACAGGACTCAGCAGTGTGATCCAGCCTCTTTGCTGAGACCTGGGTGCAGGGCAGTGCAGGGCAGACGGCAGTATGCAGCTCGCCCATCCCCTCAGCAGCCCTCACATGGGCAGGGCAGGGGCGAGGCTCTGACGCGGCACAGGACTCAGCAGTGTGATCCAGCCTCTTTGCTGCGAAGGACGTCACTCTCTCTAGGCACTGCTCAGCCAGTCTCAGCATCTTCTCAACCTCTATTGGCACCATCTCAGTTTCTTTTGGGGGGGGGGGCACATAGTTAAACACAAACAGTTGCACAGAGAAAGGTGAAAGACAAACACCTCAGAGTAAACAATGTCCTGTATGGAATGTCAATAATTAGTCTTTTTTGTTAATGATTTGGAGAATCACTATCATTCCTTCCAATTAACACAATTGATTAGTTCAAATATTAACAAAAGGAGATCCATTTTCTGGATAGTTTCAGTTACAAAAGGCATGCATAATGGGCCCTCTTCCCAGGAGTGTTTCTTCTCTGTGTGTTATTGCCATTACCACCTCATTCTACTGGACTGTTTCCTATTTGCTTAATATTTTAGTTATGTTCCAATTATCCAGTTTTAATGAAGCAGTGAACAGTTAAAGCTCTCATTTCATTACTGAAATTCAAATTTTAAGGCAAGTCATAAAACTTGCTGTTTTTGTCATTTGGTGCACTAAAATCAATATTAATGTCAATCCTGCACTACTGTGGCTCTCTTGGGTCATAGTTAATCTATCACTGATTCAAAGGGATTCAGACATGCAAGAACTAGAGGAACCAGTGGAGATATCCCCTGCCCAGAGAAATTAGGGTGTGATTACCCTCTACAGCCAGTGACTACCTGATTTGACCTAATGGGAACCAATCAAATATACAATAGTAGGTGAGTTAAACCAATCAGTGTCTTACTGTGCATCACATCCCACCCCACCCACTGTGGGATTCAAAGAGCAATATCTTCAGTCACTAAAAAGACAACGAATCTGTATTTGGTAAAAAACACATTAGGCACACTTAAGTGTTTAATGCCAACCTAATAATTCCAAATACACTACCTACATTTTAAGTTATTCTGATGCCTATCAGCTGTAAAATACAACTGCTTCTGCGTAAGCATCAACCCTGTTTAGCTGTTAGAGATGGTGTTATCAGAGCAGCTACTTGTCGGCATTCGTCAGCTATTCTCGATAGTAATCCTGTCAGCCAATTGGCCTTTCAGGTTGGAGGGTGGGGCTGGGGGGCGTTCCCAGATCGCTAAATAGGCCACGCCCACTTGGGGGCGATGTTTAATGTGTGGATGAGGTTGTTCAAACTGTCGCGAAACCACTGTCCTTTATTGTACATCCTGCAATACAAGTTAATCAAGTTCATGTGCAAGACTGTGGTTCCTTCATGTAGGCTAAAGTATCACAAACGTTGCATATAAGAGCTCCAAGAGTTCATCAATCATTCACCACTCTACCAGAAAACCTGGAGATGTGTAAGTAATGTTATCATGACCATTTACAAAAGCATGCACTCATGTTAACCGACATGCTTACGTGTGGACCCGGCATCTTCTAGCAACGCGTGGCATATGTAACTGATACTCCTCAAATATTCACAGTAAGCCTCCTGGTAAGAAAACAAAACAAACGTCATTTCCTGTTGGACGCATTACTTGCAAAATAACATTTATTCTTTACAACGAATGTACTAGACCCATTAAATGACTGGTAGCATTCATCTTAATTAAAGGACTACACATTTGCATACCGAACTAAATTTCGCATCATTATGAACGTCGTTTTGAGCAAAAGAATTGAATGACGCTCAAAGCACCTCGTATTAGTATATGAATGCCTAAGCAATGATTCAATTGTGTGACTCACTTATCAGGATATGTCATCCAAACAAGGAGAGAATGTTATTATCCAGGTTCTGTATGTGACACCCATACTTGACCCATTTATCGTAGCTATCAAAGCAAACTGGACACAAACAGCCTGAACTATGTCATCACCCCGAAGTGTAGTCTACCAAAGCCGTGCCTGTTACCTTATGCATGTTCCCCGCATCAAGTTGTATCGCTACGTTAGCCAGTTTCATGGCTTTTTGTAGTGGCTTCATGCCACCGTCTGACACAGCCGCCGCCATTCGGATTAGAAATGGTGCTGTTAGGGGTTAGCGCCGCAGCAAGCTTACTGCAGGCGCACAGCGTTCACTGCCACAAGCGCCTGGAGAGAAACACACACAGTCATACAGCCAATCGCAAAACAGCATCACATTTTATGAATAGAATAGAATAGAATAGAATACTTTATTACAGACTCGAAGTCCAGCAAACAATGACAACACACCACAAAGATAAAAAAAAAACAATAAAAAATACAATTATATGAATTAAAAAGTATTTGGTACTTTAATATTTGATTTACAACTGCACAATATCGCAAGCCGCTTCTTCTTTACAGTGAAAATAGCAATGAACATTTGTGCAACTATACAAAGCGTTTACTCAGTGGGCAGATTTTAATTCTTAAAACAGTAATTCCCCTAAACTTTAGTCACTCAGACAGATTCTATAGTGAAGATGCATCAGATATATTGTGATACAGTGATAATACGACCCCATAAAACCCCCATCGGCAGGATTCGCTTTCAAATCCTGCCAATTTATCGTGGGTCTCGATGGTGGTGTTTGTGCAACTTGCTGTAGCAGTAAAGGTGATGCGCTTGTTTCATTCTTTTGTTTTGAATGTAAATAATGCACCGCTGCCATTTAACCATTAACGATGAATAGAAATTAAAGCAGTATTTCAAAAATTGATAAATGTTAAGTTAAATTACATTGTGTGTTGGTAAGATTGGTTAAAATGTAAATAAACGTATACGAACTCGTGTTTGTAATTTAATAAATATAATTTAATTTATTTCCTGCAAGAGGTATATCCTAGTTACTGTCGGGGTGGGGGGGGGGTCCGTTTTAAAATAAGTTCATAAATGTCATCAATGGTCACAAATGCTGCGATTCCTAACAGCCTCTACTGACCGCAGCCGCAGGCTTCAGCGTGCAGTTCCCCGATGACACTACAGGGGGCGCCGCAGCTACGCGCGCCACCTTTGTCGTGCGGAGGCCGCTCATGGCGCCTCGGCGCCTCTCCTCTGTTTTCGTCGCCACAAAAAGCCCTTCCGGATACACTTGTTTACTTTCAGACATGTCTCTTTTTTCCAAGCATTTCACTTATGATTTCTGGCGAATCATTTTAAATAAAAGATCGACTTCAAGTTAAAAATCAGCGCATCTTATTGTTCGAAGTAAAAGTGCGATACGTTGCGCGTTATTAATTAGTTTTATGTGATTCCGTCGCAGCATTAGCCATCTTGATAAATCACGAGCAGGTCGATTCTTAAACTTTGTTGCGCCGCTTTGAAGCGTCTGCCGGACGCGCATCCGCCCGCGGAAGCGCACGGAGAGGAGCCCGCTTTCACCGCACGCTGCCCCGGCCTTTCTTATTCTCTGCACCGCGTCTGTAATGAAAAGGGACCGGCGTGGGCGGCTTGCTGCTAGGTCACCGCCGGCGAGTCATGCCCCTGCAGCCGGGGCCGGTAGGCGACCCGGGCGGCGGGGGAGACCGAGGGCGACCATCGAGAAGGGCGCTTCCGAAGGAGGGCTTGGGGCGAGCCGCGGCGGTCCCGCGGAATGCGCCGAGGGGGGCCGCCTGAAGGCGATCGCGGTGCCCGCCTTGGCAGCCGGAGCTGGTGGCCGAACTGAGAACGGATCCCACCACTCCGGTAAGTGGATTAGCTGCGCTGTAAAAGGAGCCCCGTTAGCGCATCCATCCCTAAAGCTTCCCGCATGCTTCGTAGCGCATCGCCCCATAGCCCGGATCGCTGGACTTGAGCTGTAATTAGTGACGGATTTTATTGCATTAGCAGCTTCTGCAGGTTATATGCAGCCTGCACACGGTGGCGCATCAGCAGAGCAGTAATATGGGGAAGACGATCGCGGGTGATGAAGGTGGCAGTAAGCCCAAGGTGTGGTGATGGGGTTCCGTGGCTGATATCGCGCTGTCTTTATGGACCTGATCAGGTTCGGGTCGCCTCAGCACCGAGTTCTGCCGCCTGTGTCACGGCAAGTTTTCCCCGCGGAGCCTGCGATACGCGTTCGGCCAGCCCCAGGGGCAGCCGACGGAGGAGAAGAAGGAGAGGCCGCCGCCGCTGTTCTGCGCCGACTTCCAGCACCTGGTGGGGGTGCCGGTGAGCCGCGACCCGCTGCTCTCGCAGTTCGTCTGTAAGAGCTGCCATGCGCAGTTCTACAAGTGCCACAGCATCCTGCTCGCCTTTCTCCGGAGGGTCAACCTGTCGCCATCAGCGTGTGACAGCTCAGGCGACTGGTGAGACCGCTTCAGCAATCGTCTACTTCAGAGTCCAAATCCTCCTGTGAAGGACCCTGCTTTATAAACCCTTTCTTCTTTCAGGGGCAGTTCACTGTTCTCAAAGACTGCAGACAACGTCCTTTTATCTGGTACGTGTCTGGTGTATATACGTCTTGTTCTGGGATATAAACTGTGAAAAATTTGTCAGTGTGACTAATTTTTCGCTTCCTCCTTCTCTCATTAATGCGCCCGCCTCTCCCCAGCATCCCCAATTACCTCTTCCCCTCAGTGTCTCCACAAACTGGTGTCTTGGGCCCATCAGCATGCAGAAGGCTGCAGGTCTTGCCCCAGCCTGCAGGGGGTGCCGCAGGGGCAGTACCAGGGCATGGTGAGGGCAGTGTGGGGTTGTGTGGAGGGACATAGCTATGTGGTGGAAGCACACGTGTACCCAGGCTCCAACCCCAGGAAACCAGCAACGTCGCTGCGGCCAGAGAGGAAGGAACAGACCTGGAGGAGTGGGGCCCTCGAACCCGGGGCGGTCCTCGCGGCCGCCGGCCCACCCGGGGGAATGCCTGGAGCCCCGCCCAGCCCAGCCGCACCACCTCAGAGCCAGAGGCCCGGCCTGAAACCCATGCTGAGCTCTGACACTATAGATACCAGAGAGGGTGAGTATGAGGCCGAACACCGTGTTTCCCAGCCCAGTCCTCAGGGACCCCTAGACAGTCCACATTCTTGCTTCCTCCCAGGTCACAGCCAATGAAGAACACTGTATACCTGGTATGGGTGTGTTGGGAGCTGGGAAAGGACAAAAATGTGGACTGTCTGGGGCTTCCTAAGGACTGAGTTGGGTAGCACTGGCTTAACAGACCACAGGTCATGGAGGAACTGTACTCTAGTCACATTCACAAAAAAAGCATTTAAGGTGGAGGTCAGATCCCTGCATCCCTGCTATTAATGTGTTTAGATACTTCAAATGCATCGTTACACTAAGGGGCCACTTGTATTGTAGGCTTCTGAGGTCAGTGGGCTCTCTTTTTTTGTGGTTTGTTGATTTCATCATTTACTCCTCCATGTGGTCTTCAGGATTGGTGCAGAGTGAGGAGATGGCCACGCCCATTGCAACCGAGCCTCTGGACATAGTGGTGGACAGCGACCTTTCTGACAGGTAACCAACGTTTTGGGGGAGCACAGGACGGCAGGCCCCAGCACAACAGGCACAGGAGGAGGCAGGAGTATGTGAGGAGGCAGGAGTATGTGAGGTGGCAGGAGTATGTGAGGTGGCAGGAGTATGTGAGGAGGCAGGAGTATGTGAGGTGGCACGGGTTTGTGAGGTGGCAGGAGTATGTGAGGTGGCAGGGGTATGTGAGGTGGCAGGAGTATGTGAGGTGGCAGGGGTGTGCAGGCTGGGATAGCACCAGGAAAATGGACTGGGGTCTTTGCTAACATCTGTAGCCAAGACTGCGTTCACCATCATGTCATTCACAGTGCATAAAATGAAAAAGTGCTGATGGGGAGAATGAATAAGTGGAATGCCACAATAACTCATTAAACTCAAAGTCCTGGTCAGCTTTAAGAAGGACACGTAAGGCCATGGATCAGACTTTTGAATCTCAGCTGTGGATGGCTGTATTTTAGCATCAGGCTGGGGGGTGGAGATGAAAAACGTCTGTATGTTGTCATGTGTCCTCAGGGACTTCTCGAGTGAGGAAGACGAGGAGAGGAGGAAGAGCGGCTCGTCGGATGAGATGTTTGAGCCGTACCCCGGAAAGCTGTAAGGAGCGCGATCGGGTCCAATAAGCTGGTTCCGAAACTGTGACCCAAGCTGGGAATAACAGGAGCAGAACCCTGGCACAGGATTAAGTAGAACGTGGCAGTTTGGTGCTCGATTTTCAGATTTGTAGGCGAGCCAGCTTCAGTCGGCTGCATCCAGGGTGCTAAATGTTTTTAAACGTGCCCGTATGTGAAATGCCAGCTAGCTGCAGAACTGTAAAATCCTAGGGGTGACCGGAGCGAGCGTGCCAGGAGCAGTGTGGCTGCGTTTCATTTTGTGAATGAAGAGGGGGTGGACTGTGGCTCACCCTGTTCTAATGTCTGTGCAGTGGAGTGGTTTCCTCAAAGAAAAGCCCCGACCAGGAGCCCAAGATGCCCCTAGTGCCAAAAACGAGGAAGAAGCCGGGGCCCAAGCCAGGCTGGAAGAAGATGATCAAGACGGAAAGGTAGTGTGCCAGATGTCTGGAGAGGGGCCTCGACAGCAGGGGGTGGGCGGGGCCTTAACAGCAGGTGGGCGGGGCTCAGGAACAAGGGGGTGGGTGATATGTCAACTTGTCCTGCCTATGTTTCAGAGAGGAGCTGCCCACCATTTACAAGTGCCCCCACCAAGGCTGCACGGCCGTGTACCGTGGTGCTGACGGCATGAAGGTAAGGCAAGCGGATGGGCATGAAAAAGCCGGCCCCGCCCTCTCCGGCTCCCCATTCAGTCGCGCGTGTAACCAGTCTGTCCCGGGAACAGAAGCACATCAAGGAGCATCACGAGGAGGTCCGGGAGCGACCCTGCCCCCACCCCGGCTGCAACAAGGTCTTCATGATCGATCGCTACCTTCAGCGGCACGTCAAGCTCATCCACACGGGTGAGGCGGAGCCACGTGCCGGACTCGGGGGGTGTGCATGGGCCCCGTCTGCTCAGTCTGAACCGACGCCCCCTTTTCCCTGCACAGAGGTGAGGAACTACATCTGTGACCAATGCGGACAGACGTTCAAACAGAGGAAGCACCTTTCTGTCCACCAGATGCGGCACTCGGGAGCAAAGCCACTGCAGTAAGTATGAGGTTGCTGGACAGGTAAGAGGCTGTTCTAGCACAGGACAGCAATGCTGCCTCATTACATGAGTGCTGTCTCGGGGGGGGGGCGGGGGCACCGTGTGGCTCAGCAGGTTAGATCAGAAGGTCGCTGGTTTCTGTCTCAGGGTTGGCAGTTTGGTTTCACCTCTGGGCCCTTGAGCAAGGCCCTTAACCTCCAGCTGAAAAAAACTGTATGGATAAAAGAGTCTGCTGAAGTGTTAAGATGTAAATTATGCCTTTTAGGATTTTTACACTGTGATCTGGGCTTGGATGCTTTTTTTGATGGCTTACTGCCCCGACTTTGCTAGCAAAAAGGGTTGTACAGATAACCCCATCGTAAGCTGAAGAGCATGTTCTGATGAACCAATCATAAGTTAAATATGAATGATAAATAGGTAACAATACAATACACTGTTAAACACTGTATTAGATGTACATACTGGTCATTGCTACAGAGCCTGGAAGCATGGCTGCATGGATGCCACCATCGCCCAGCCTCAGTATCAGAATATCGCTAGCCAGCATGCAGATCAAAATTCAGTGTTTGGTCTGATACTGAATCACGTATCGCACCATCGTAAAGTCGAAATATCCAAAGTCGACCCATTGTAAAGTGAGGAGCATCTGTATTTTTAGACCGGGCTGCGGATTACACACTGCGGTCCATGTAAGAGTACGCAGGGCCCCCGCCGAGGGTGTAGATGCCAAATGCCCAGGTCAGAAGTTAAGCAGCAGCTGAGAACCTGTTGTGGGTCACAGTGGGCACCAGGGGGGCGTGGGAGGGCCTGGCCCACAGTCCTCTCAGCACAGGTGCTCTGTCCCTCGCACAGGTGCGAGGTGTGTGGCTTCCAGTGCCGCCAGCGTGCCTCCCTCAAGTACCACATGACCAAGCACAAGGCTGAGGAGGAGCTGGAGTTCGCCTGCGAGCTGTGCGGCAAGCGCTTCGAGAAGGCACACAACCTCAACGTGCACATGTCCATGGTGCACCCGCTGAAGCACAGCAGCGGGCCCCAGCCCCCGCCAGCCCCACTGCCCTGTGACCTCGGGCCTCCACGCTAACGGCTATACCTGGGACTGCCAAGCGAAGAGGTGCACCATGGGACATGCAGTCTTATTTTTCAAGCCCCACCCATAGAGGGGTGTAGCCTGGATGTTTCCAATGCTATTTGTACAGTCGTGTATATAGTTTCTATTTTCGCTGTTTTAGGAGATGTTGTACAGCCTGCAGGTGGGCTGGGTTCGCCCCCCTCTTCTGCTCTCTGTCTTTTGAACATAGTTGTAATAATGGAAGGAATTAATGAAATGACGAACTTGAAGTGGCGTTGTGCTCGTGATGGAGGAGACTATAGCAACGTGGATGTCTGGCAGGTTTTACTAGTGACGTCGTAACAGAACACTCTTGAACATAACAGCATGGTTTGTGGGGCCTGTGTGAGACGCCCCGGGGTGGTCCTGATGCCAGCATCACATCCTAACCATAATTTTAGCTCCATTTTGTACAGCTCATAAAGCACTCAGTCTGCGCCTTGACTGCTAGCGTTATCGCTGCCTGGCCGTGCCCTTCCGCGCCCATACTGCCCTCGTTCTTCGGGCCGCCTCAGACTCGGGTCGATATGGAAAATCGCTGAAACAGTTGTCGTTGCACCAGCGAGGCAGAAAGAGTGATGGGGACCCAGACTGTGCCCACACTCACACGTAATCCAGGTCGCCATAGCGATGGGGGAGCAGGTGTGAGGATAAGGCGGCTGCCACCTCCGGGTCCAGCTCCCCACAGGCGGCCTCCAGCTGGAAGGGAGGGGGGGGGGGTTAGGTGTCAGTCAGGGGTGAGGGCCACAGGGGCCCTGGCCCCAGCTGAAAGCCCCTGTGCCAGCCACTGATTCAAAGCACGCATTGGCTAATGATAAGGTTGAAAAGGTGGTCTCAGTAAGAGGCATCGGGGAAAGTACATTATGTAAGACAGGCTGCTTCATCACGTCTGACTCCGAGCAGCTGAAGAGCAGATGTCGGGCCTTGGCACTCACCTGGGCCTGCGAGGAGATGCCGTGCCTGGCGCTCTGCGAGATGATCTTCAGCAGGACCTGCTTGGCTTCGGACATGGTGTGCAGCGGAGGGACCTGTCAGGTAGAGACACGCTGCAGAGCGTGGCTGCAGACACGTGGGTAGGCCTGGGGCTGTGAGGGTGCTCACCTGTCCGGGGGCAGGGATCAGGCCGTCCAGAAAGAGCTTTGTCAGGGTGGAGTACGAGCGCAGGGCCGTGAGGAGAAATCCCGGGCTCCGGGTCACCTTCCCTAAAACTTCTGCATCCAAGCGTGGCACCAGGCTGAGGAGAACGTCACTTAAACATCTCCAACCAGACGTGATTCCCATAGTGCTCAGGAGATGAATGGGGCTCCCAATTGCCTGCTCTCACACACACACACACACACACGTCTGTGACGCTTACCTATAGAAAGCCAGAGGCATCAGCCTGATGTTCCTGTCTGT
>JAODKN010000021.1:18319808-18346014 GCA_026774425.1 Petrocephalus zakoni
CTGACAAGTAACATCTGTTAAGGCATTAAACTCAGCCCCCCCCCCAAACACACACACACACACACACACACACAGATAGCACCCCCACTTGGCTGTCAGGGAGCATCCACAGGGCACGAAGACGAGGCTCTCTCCACAGCAACCACGCCAGGTTCTCCCAGGACGCCGAGGGGTCGGTGACAGTATTCCAAGCAGCCTGTCCTGCCTCGCCAGCCACCTCGACCCCCCCAGCCGGGGGGTCCGCCCTCGCACCAGGCAGCAGCCTGGGAAGCAGGTACGCCAGCTGTAAACACACACAGGCACACGCTCGGTCTGTGCACTGCCACATCAGCACTCTGCCGACACCTGGCACTGGGAGGATTAAACCCAACACCCACACCGAGGTCAGGGACACGGCAGGGCGTTCTCATTATCCTGACAGAGCGTTACAGACACTCGGGTAGTGAGTAGCACAGCAGTGGGCTAGGACGTCATCGCAAGGTCGCCAGTTCGAATCCCATGCTCGGCAGAGTGAAGTCACCGTTAGGCCCCTGAGCGAGGCCCTTAACCCCCAGTTACTCCAGGGACTGTCTGACTCTGCTTTCAGGTGCATGTCGCTTTGGATAAAAGCATCTGCTAAAGAATTAAAATGTAAATGTAACAGCGCATTCTGCTGAAACGGCTCCTTTCCCGTGTATTATACAGTCCGGGCTGCTTTTCCGGGCTAGTCTGGCCCTCATTTGGCTGCCATGCTGACAGCCGGTCCTGCTGACATGCATGTACACACACACACGCATGCACACGCACACACACACACACACACACACACACACACACGTTTGTATCCCTATGCTAGTGATGACCGTCCACTCGTTTCTGTGGGAAAAACCCTAATTCCAATCACAACACCCTTAACCCCTACCCAGCCCAAACCATAAGTGACTAAACAGAATACAAACTTCTGGCATTTTTACTTTTTTAATTGCATTCACAGATTTTTACAAAATTAAGTTTGAAGTAGTGAGGACCAAAAAAAAATGACCTCAATTGGTCCTCACATGTGTAGCCAAACCTGTACATACGGGTGCACACACGCACACACGCACACACACGCACACACACACACACACACACACACACACACACACACGCACACACACACACACACACACACACACACACACCCACAGACCATCTCACACCTTCTTGCACAGGCTGTTGGGGACGCCCTCCTGCTTGTGTTGGGGCGGCAGGGCGAATCGGCATACGGCATAGCTCACCGCCGCCGCGCAGAACCTGTCAGGGAGGACGAGGTCAGCAGTTAGCAGACATCCATCCATCGGCGGGAGCCACCAAACGGCCAGCTGTGATCCGGTGTCATATGGGATCTATGGCCTTTGACCACAAACCCAGCATCACTCGCCTACACACTGGGCAGTGTACAGGAGCATGCCCACTTAACTCCCCTATCCAATCACCCCCCCCTCGGTGAGACCTGACGTCACCATGTGCAGACCCCCCCGCACCTGAGGGCGAAGGCCATTTCGGCGGCACAGCTGCAGGGCAGGCAGGCACCCAGGGCTTCAGAGAAAGGCACAGGGTAGGGGGGCTGAACGTGCCCCGGGACAGCCAAGGGGCAGCGGCCTCTGCACTCATGTAGGTGCACGAGGAACGCAGAGAGGCCCAGAACATGAGCGGCTCCCAGTGTCGCGCCCTGCAGGAGGAGAGAAGCCCCCACGGGAACGATCGCTTGTTCAGACAGTTCACCTTCAGCTTTGTCTTTCTTAAATATCGCGACAGAAAAATATTTACAAAATGTTCGTCACAATGATTAATGCTCACAAGGTTAGGGGAACACTCCGTTTTACTGGCGAGTCCATCTTTTGCCTTATTTCTGTGTAGCTGGTAACCCTTGTAAGTGATATTTATTTTTAAAAAATGTTAAAACTGTGAAGAGTATAAACTGCTGAATGCTGTGACAGGAACAAAGTGGTAATGGCACGCACCTTCCCTTGGGACCCGCCTGAGACAGAGTAAATTATCCCAAAAAAGGAGACCAAGGACTCTAAGCTTCTATCCCCTGTCAGATAGCTCATGCTGACGTGCCAGCTTTTCTTTTCCTTTTTAGCTTTTCTTTTCCTTTTTAGCTTTTCTTTTCCTTTTTAGAAGAGCCGCCACTATTTCTTTTGCTGTTCGATTCAGCCACCCATTTCCCATAAAAGCAGGGAGCCTGGGGAGAGCCTATCCCAGTAAGCAGAGGGCACAGGGTGGGGGCAGCACCAGCCACCTCACAGGGAAACCCACACAGACACGACTTATACAGGACAGACAGACGGACGGACAGAATTCTGAAAGAAACTGCAGGTTTACAGTAGCACAATACATGCATTTAAACAGTAAAAATACGATAGAAAACAGTGCAAATAATTCCGTTCTAATGGCACCCAAGCTCTGCAGGGTGGCAGATCTCCAGGAGCAGGGCTGGGCAGCTACCCAACCCTAAATCTGTGAGGGCATCTAACATGACATCAGCCACGGCAGCACTGTGGAACGAGCCCCGAGCCCCCGTGTGTGCGGTCAGGAAGCGGGAATCACCTGCTCGCAGATCAGCCCCCACAGGCGCTGCAGGAGACACTCAGTCAGCCTCCTGTGTCCCAGTAACATCTGGATGAAGATGCTGGCCCACGGGCCCTGCCTGGGTCACACGGGGGAAGGGGACAGCTGTCACCGGAGCGTGAAGGCGACTTGGCGGCGGGCAACTGGTTTGTTTTGGGGACCAGGAGGGGATTAACTCTGGAGACCCTAAGCTGACAGCGGTAGCCCCCCCCCCAAACAGAGCTGAAAGGGAAACGAGAGACAACTACCAGTCCTGAACAGGGGATTCCTGTGGTAAAATCTATCTTGGAAAGTGCTGGCAGTAAATGATGCCAGATTTAATACGTTGAACGGCTCCATTTTCCCCAGGCAGGCTGGAGACCCTTTTACCAGGTGGGGGCCTGAGGATAGCCATTAACCTGCCTCTGTTGGGAAAGAAGTATTAAAAAGGAGTATGTGGGATGAAGCTTGCCCTGTCCGGTATGACGTTCCACTCACCTGCCTGGGGGCCGCAGTCTCGAGGCATCCAACAGGCTCTGGCAGAAGCCCCTCAGAATCATGTCAGCGACGTGCTGCAGGCGGGAAGCAGGCGATAAAGAGGAGGTGAGAGACGAGGAGGTTGTGAAAGAGAGAGAACACGGCAACCGTCAGGCGGCCCACCTGGTGCTCCGGGTCCCAGGAAGCTGGCGAGTCCGGATGGAGGCGCACCGTCGCCCGGATCGCCATCTCGTCGGGCCGTTCGGGAATCAGGAGCGCCAAGGACTGGGAAATGCGGGCCAGCTGCGCTGACACTTCTGCGAGCAGGGAGAGACGCTCACTGGCTTGTTAGGGTGAGCCTGACTGTCACACCCACGCTTGGTAATTAACACAGTAGCAACACAGAAGCAGGTGGAAAGTGTGTGGTCGGCCGCTCATGGGTACACAAGGCAGGTGAAGAAGTGCTTTCACCACTCAACCTCCAGGTGGCGCCTTGGCTCCCCCACTCTCCTCACCGCCCTCCATCCCAGGCGCTGACAGCAGGATCCCCAGCTCCTGGAGTTCAGCCTGCAGTCTCTCCTGGGGCTCCAGATCCTTCATCACCCCCAGGCTTGCACCCCCACCTGCATGGACACGGGTTCGAGAGGGGCATGGGTCTCTCTCACACACACACACACACACACACACACACACACACACACACACACCATGTTCCTGCCTCAGCCTCTCCCTCTCACAGGACTGGGTGTAGGTGCTGTACAGCGATGCTGGGATCTTCTCCGCCCTGCAACATCACGACCACATTAGTGAGTCGCTAATATGAAAAGAAAATGGGCCTCATTCCTCCATCTATCCACATAGAGCAACTGCTTAATACATACACGACGGTGATGTAATTACCGTCTGCGCGCGTGTGTGTGTGTGTGTGTGTGTGTGTGTATGGTTGAGAGGCAGGTTCTCGGGGCAGAACCCACCTCCTCAGGGCCTCGATGAAGGACACGCGGGAGTCGGGACTGTCAGGAAGCTGTGGGCATCGAGATGGAGGGGGGTGCGGGGAGGAGAGTCTGTAACATCCTGCACTGATGACACCCACCTGCCCGGCGCCCCCTAGGGGCAGATCGACACGGCTTACCGTGCGCGGCATCAGCAGGGCCGGCAGGAAGCGGCTCAGGAAGTACTGCCTCCTGAAGATGCTGCAGATGGAGGGGGGGAGGGGGGTGTCAGCTCACAGGAAGCTCCAAGGGGAGAACATCCCAAAATAGCCTGGGGGACCCATCCTAAATAGAAGCAGGCCACAGCTCTCTCTCTTTTGTATATTACTTGCTTAGATGATGCATTTATTTATATTTTTTTTCTACCTACAGATACAGCTTTGTGTCCATTACATTAAATGTGTTCAAGGGTACAACAGTGGTTTCAAACTGACAGCCTACAAGATACAAAGTCCATCTGCTTCACCACTGGCTTATAAGTTCAGCTACACCTATAGCTGATATTATAGATGGGGTGGGTTAGGACATTGTGCCTGTCGTCAGGTTGCAGGTTCAAATTCCAGGGTCCGTCACTGCTGGGCCCCTGGGCATGGCCCCTAACCCCAGATACCCCATGGAGGGGTTGCCCCAGCTCTTTGATCCTTGCCTGTGCATCGCTTTGGATCAGACAGCCCCCCTCTGACGGAATCCCCTCCCCCTCAGCCGCCAATCAGAAAGCCCCCCACCCCCCTCTGAAGGGATCCCCCTCGGCCAGCGATCAGAAAGCCCCCCCGCGCCTCTGGTCCTCCTCCAGCTGGCAGGACAAAGTGCTGACCACCAGGTACAGCCACACTGGTAACGGAATCCCGGGGCAGGACGGGGGGGTTCCTGGGAGCGGTCCAAGGCACCTGGCCTCCATGACAGCAGCCGAGATCCTGCCGGTGCTCTCAAACAGCCCGATGGCCTTCTCCACGTCCTGCCGGGCCTGGCAGCCGTGCTGTGGGGAGACACACAGGCACACACACGCACGCACGCACAGACGGGCCAGGGTCACGCGCTGCGACGCACTGAGCTCCCCCGCCCTCCCAGAGACCCACACCTGCCACGCCGTGTCACATGGAATAACAGCTGACGGCAGGCCCGCGTGGACCATGTGGAGCCCTCGCGGGTCTCTGACTCCGTGACGCACCTGAACATGAGCTGAATCAGGCTTTTGCCGGTTGGGGGAGGGGGGGGGGTTAGATGGCTCACCTGCGCTGGAACGTCAGCCCCGGACAAGTCCTCATACAACCCCATCTCATCCAAAGAGACCTGGGGAGGGCAGAGTCAGTCAGCCGAGAGCACAGCGGCTGTGCGAGTCCGACAGGCGTGTGCCGTTTGATTTCATTTACATGAAACCATCTGGCATGCACTTATCTACCTCGTACTGGTCCAGACCTTTTCCACACTTACAGAATTTAAATTACATGTTAGCATAAATGTTTCCATTGTGTTTACGTGTTTATATTCATAATTGTACTTAGTTTTGTGTTTAAGTCGGTGGCTGGAAAAACCATGTAGATTATAGTTTTAATTGTGTGGTGTGACTGTCCCTTTACTGAGCACATGACGTTAAATGCCTGCACCCTGAATTTGACATGTAGGTAGGATCATCAGGAAGGGGACCCACCTTCAGGTCAGACAGCCTGGTCTTAGCAAGAGACACATACTCCTGCAGGAGCGCACGGTGCTTCACTGGAACGTAGGGGGGGTGAAGAATGTGCACCTGAGGGGGTCGTAACCCCAAAAGACAGGGTGTCAAGAGAGGAGACCCCAAAACGTGTGAGAAGGGTAAGAGACGGGAACAGGGGGTACAGGAAGTGAGGTCACCTTCAGGTACTGCAGCGGGTCGAAGGGCACGAGGTCCGACAGGAACTTCAGCAGGAAGACCACGGACTTCTTATTGCTGCCGTAGTGACCGCCGGCTCTCCCGAAGGACGCCTGGAAGAGGGGGACAGCTGGCAGTGACTCGGCCCGAGCGGGCGGATTTTACCGCAAGCGGGACAAGGGCGGACCTTGAACCACTCGCCGTAGGAGGGGAAGACGGCGGGACCCTCCAGCGCCCCCTGGCGTGCCAGCAGGAAGGCGGTGATCATGTTCTCAAGGTCGTAGCTTTCAAAGGCCACACTCAGGAGCTGGGAAAGGAGCTCTGGGGGAGGAGGGAGGACAGTGATGGTCCGGGTCCCATGCTTTCTGCGTGGGTGTGTGTGTGTGTGTGTGTGTGTGTGTGTGTACCTGTGAGGGCACCTCGGGCCTGTGCGTCATACACCAATAGGGTGGACACACAGGACAGCACATGCTGCCAGTTAACCTCATGGGTCTCCAGAACGTTCCGCAGGTGAGACAGGAGCTCATCCATGCTGAACGGCACCGAGAGCTGAAAGGTACGAGTACAAGGAGTGATGTCGCCAACGGGGATCTGTCACCCGGTACAAGGAGGGGACAACCCCAACCCCACACATACCTTGCGGCACAAAGCCGTGAGAGGGCGACTGGCCTTAGCGAAGCTCCACTCACTCTGATTGGCTATGGCATCCGACACTAAGGAAGCCAGCAGGAGGCAGTGTGGGTAAATTGGGCCATGTCAATTTCACAGAAACGGCATTAACTATTGTGGGCATAGATATAATCGCTTTAAACACCAAGCTGGTACGGATTTTCTAACTAAACAAACAATGATGACCAAAAGGGTTCCGATTAAAAAGCCCCAGGGACAGACTGAATGTCGTATCCAGGGATGCAGTACCAAACCCCTCAACCCAAGTGGGTCATCAGGTTCTGGGCTACACACACAAATCTAAATGTCTAAATCAAAATAAAACCTCGCGAAAACGGTCCCCGGCCGCCACTAACAGATGCCCAGAAACCTAAAGGACGCATGAGGACGTCGTCAGACCGCTGACCTTTGAACTGTGGCCGGCAGGTCAGGACGTGAGTGAGGCAGTGCAGGAAGAAACGACGCAACACGTCATCCGATAGGGACGCCCCACGCAGTGTGGCGTCCAGCACCCAAACCCTGTGGCAAAGGCAACACTCTCCAATCAGGGGCCGGAAGTCAGGCGCTCATGCTCCATCGCCCACCTGCTGATTGGGGAGTCGCCTGAATTACCAGGATCCAGCCGCGTCTGTCCCAGAGTGCAGATCTCCTGCTTGTTGCACGCCTTCCAGCACCCCTGTGGAGCACATGGTCAAAGGATGCAGGAAGAGGGTGAGGCCAAAACCCATGGGAGGTGGGGAGGGGGTGTGGCCAAAACTCCCTGGAGGTAGGGGTGTGAAGAGGGAAAAAAACCCACTGAAGACGAGGAGAGCATGGGGCATAACCAACGGTAGGTGGGGAGAGGGCGGCATATATCCCATGGGAGAGGGGATTAGAGATACCCACATGAGAGCATGTCATCCAGTGCTGCCACGCACTGCCGGGAGACGCTCCCCGGGGGATCCCGGAATCCGGCCTGCACCAGAACCGACACCACACCTGCAACAAGCGAGGGGGAGGGACAGGGATGGAATGCAAGGCATGGAGGCAAGGGGCCGGATGGAATGAGGGCAGCAGTGGGGTCACCATGGAAACGCCCACTCCTGTACCACATACACACAGACCTGAGGCAGGTGCAGGTTGGCAGCTAGAGGTTGGGGGGGGTTCAATTTCCAAAAATAACATAGAATAATTCAATCATTAGTGCAATTGCAGGGAGATGGAAGGATTTCTAGAAGAAATGAATGGCACACTGGTGATCGAAGTCGGTACAGACGTGTAGTTGGGGCTGAGGTATCCAAGCCAGCAGGACGGCTTTAATGGCCTAAGCTGTACTTCTGTAGTGTGGCTGTGTGTCCTGCAATGGCCTGACAGCCTCTGCAGGGAAGTACCCTTGCCTTGTGCCCTAAACTGCCCCCCACTCCTTCGGGACCCTGTCCAAGAATAGATGTTTTTTGTTCTCATTTCCTTTTTAAAATTAACATAATTTGCCTGCTCACTGAGCACCGTGAATGGGAGTCACACCAAATCCCCTGAATGAAGGTGGCTGCTTAAAATAAATGTGACTGAACACGGTGGCAATGGGTCAGAGCAATGGCATTGTATGGCGCCCCCTACCTGCGAGAACCTGCTGCTGCACCTCTTTATCCTCCTCCGCTCCTGCAGACGCTCCTCCACACAGAGCCCTCAGCTCCGCCCCCAGCCATGCCACGCCCCCTTCCTCACTGCGGGCCAAATCAGAGCCATGTGTCACCACCACACTCACTCCCCAGGCCTGGTCCATTAGTCCAATGCTGGTTAATGTCAACGTCTATCTCCATCCAGGCCACTGCACCGTAAGAGCACCGCAAGCGAAATTTACCTTTCCAGAACGTGCTCCAGGGTGAGGACATTTCCTGAGTGGAGATGCCAGGCCACATCAAGAGTGGGCAGCTTCTAGCACGAGACAGGAGGCACCAACACACATGTAACACAGAAAATATGGCACCTTCACATGTGCACGTACAGCTCCATCTGAGATGGCGACAAGCTAAAAAGCCCTATAACCAACAGGAGGCGCTCACCTGACACTTCCAGAGCTCATGGCAGAAGACATGAGGGCTAAAGGCCCTTTGGGAGAGCAGCTCCTGGATGGAGCGCACCAGCGCTGAGAGCTGAGCCTGAAGGGACGAGGAACCACGAGCACTCAGCTGGAGTCACAGTGAGGAGATGCCGCACGTAGCTTGTGGCTTTAAGCTTTATCTAGCCAGTTATTTCTGTGGGGAAGTTTAGGCGAGGAGCCGACTTACCCTCTGGATGGAGCTGAGCAGCGCCTCCGTGCCACCGCACGCTGCACCCGCCATCAGATCGGCCACTCTCTCTGCTGCTACCTTGGAGGAGAGCACGCCCACCGGGACCCCCAGCTCCAGGGCCTGCCTCTGCAGAGCATGTACTGGGGGCCACACACAATGACATGCTGATCGTCCCCCCCCATATACAGGTGATGAACAACATAAGCGTCAGTATTAACCTATCAGAGAGTCTTCACGGTCAGATGGAGGTCCAGCTCCGGAAGAGGAGGGGGCTCTCAGTGCTGGATTCTCCACACACGAGTCTGTCTGTTCCTCATATGCACTGGGTCTCCCCTGAAGTGGACAACCAGGCCTGCCGAGTAAGCTTGGGTTTTTCCCTCAGAGGTGAGCCCTTATTAGGGGGCTTTCCTCCCCTGTACCTCAAACTCCACTCCACTCGGCCCCCTACCTCCAGAAGCAAGTCCGACAGGTTCTGGTGTCGGTTGAGCAGCTGTACCGCCGCTTCCAGCAGTTCAGCTTCGCTTTGTTGTCTGGGTCTCTTCGCCGAATGGGCGGCTGAAGGCCGATAATACACAGTGTGAACTGAATCAGCGTCTCACCGGCTCAGGAGAGAACGCACCGTTATACCATAGGCCAAGCCAATTAATCAACACCGGACAGTAACTTCATTCATCAAAATAAGAAAAAACTTCTGCCAAGCATGCGTGTCATGATTCAAGGACCGATTTTATAAACATCTTTCCATTCCTGTTTCAACTTACGAACTAAAAAGACATGAGGGATGCGAACCCAAATACTGGACAGCAAAAAGTCATTGATCATAAAGTTGAATTTCGCGGATTAGAGAGTAAAGACAGTATAAGAAATTAAACTCGTTACTCGCCTAGAAGATCGGAGAAAGACCGCCTGTGCCCGGACACAGAGGTTCCAGACGCCTCCAAAGACATTACCACGCTTTTGTTAAGTCTGATTTAATTAACAAGAATCACCAAATGTCTTACACCCATAAAGAAGCGGTCCACGTAGCTGTAACTAGACTTTAACCACAAAGTAAAATCATTCAGCCATAAATAGATTACTGCGCAGAAACGCACAGTACTAAGGAGAATCCCGATTTGTTTCTAAATATCAGCCATTAAACCATCTACAGGTCCGAGTCCTGCTGCACTTCTCCACTTCCGAGTGCGTTCGCGCTCTGGTTTCTGATTGGCCGGCGCTGTCTCGCACTCTGACCAATCGGATTGCTTTGCTCCCTACGCATTTAACCCTGCCAATACCGGGGCCGCGTGCTTATAATCTGTCTCCGGGTTACATTTTAAGAAGAACGCAGCAATTAAGGACAATCTGACAACTTGTTTTGTTCTTCTCCATAACGCAGGCAATTCCTCATTTTCTTGATCTGAAATAGCCGAACTGATGCTTTGGCAGCGTCATATTTTATAAGCCACAATGTGTTATTGCGAATATTTAATTTATATTTAAATAATATTACCAAATAAAATTCAAGCTCATTTCATTTTTATTTGTTCTGAACGGGCAGTTTTTTAGATGCCTTTATAGGAAGTTCTTGTGTCCAGTGCTGGTGAACATCTTTATAGCTTTTGCCTAGATTTAACCACCAATGTTTCAGAGCAGTGCTTTGGACCCCACGCCTGATAAATCACACTTCCACAGTTAGTGCATGCCGCAAGGTATTTGGCACCCGTAAATTATACACTGTGTATCAGAGTAGTGTGTACCCTTGTTGTGTACCCTAAACTGCCTGGAATAGGCTCCGGCCCTACCCCCGTAACCCTACCCGGGATCTATGCGTCTGCATGGGAAATTCTGACGGCAGAATGAGGGAGACGTCTGTGACAATGAGTCAGTTCCCTTTTTGGGTGCGGATTAGGCGGATGCAGGTCCGGGAAGAATGGTGCTCCATGCGGCTGGAAAACTTACGTAACCATCGCACTTCGTTTGAGCAGTACGAGTGCTGTTTAGATGTACCGCAAAGCAGGCAATATTTACTGTATAAGCTCCAGATTCAATTCGTGCTACTTTGATGTTTGGCATTATTTAAAATTACACACAACCTACACTCTCGGTAATATAAATATCCGTGTACATAAATAGGCATCTACATAAAGGGATGCTGATTTCCAACCCAGGCACACTTTTATCCCAAAGAATGTGGGGCTGAGGCTACTATTGGGTTTTTCCCATAATAAGACACCGAGGAAAAAAAGCAACACAGTGCTGACGGGATGGGATCGAGGTGCCAAAAAAAACCTTAATTAAAAAAACGCGCTATTTTGGAGCAGGAACACCACCCACGCCGAAATGTCTGAGGAGAGCCTTAGCGCTCATTGGCAGCATCCGAGCAACGCAATTAGCTCTCTGACAGGGCAATGTCAGAGACGTCGATGCGCATCTAATACTGCGCCCCCCCCCCCTGCAGATGGGGGTGTCAGTAAGGTGTTGCAGTGAGCAATCAATCTGCTTAAGGTAAACAACACCAGCAGGTCCATTAAAACAATGTGAAACATAATTACCCATGGTGATGACTGTACGTGATCGCCACTTGTTTAGGGCAAATCGATATGGGTGCTGACTGCTCTTTTAGTGCCAGGCTTTATGCTGCGCCCGCATTCCACACACTCCGTGTTTTGTCTCGTCTATGGATTATGAAAAATGTTAGCAATAATATTTATAACAGACACAAACAATGGCGGTGCCTAAATCCCGCAGATTAGACTGGGAGTCTAAGTGACACATTTTCATAATTAAAATCGCACAGTGCTGCTGGAACGCAAATCTAATCCTGACTATATCCTGCATCCTTAAAAAATGCATGTATGAAATGACTATGGTTTGTGAGATTTTTTATGTTTTCTACAATATGTGCATGCGATTCTGATGTGAGGGAGATATATTGTGGGTCAGAATGTCACTGAAAAGTTCCTGTGAATCATTAAGCTGTAATTAGATGAACGGGGGAGGGAGTCGAGGACGCGCTCCGGCAGGTGAAAGTGCGGCCGCCTGGCGCGGCGGGGACGGCCTGCCCAGAGGAAGTGAAAGGCACACAAACCTCATTAAAATTTCATTCTTGTAAATTTTTAAACGCTCCTACTTATCGTGCCAGTAGCCCGGGGGGCAGGGTTGGCGAGGCACCGGAGCTGCCACCGCCCACGGCCAGGCGCGTTCCCGGAGCCGGGATGAGTTACCCTCATGGCCCGCCCACCTGGGTGAGGCCAGGCGTCCGCGGCCTCCATTACCATCTCTGCCATTTATTAGGCAGTAAAGGAGGCTAAAGGAACAAATGTATACGATGTTAGTGACACGGGGTCGCTGTACAGGAGAGGGGCAGGTGCGTGCAGAAAGAGAGAACCCCCATCGCAGTGCAATAACCGCACTAATAATAATACACTCATTATAATAATAATACACATTGGGAAGGGTAAAGGTCCCCTGCAGTCAGATTAAAATCACAGGCCAAATCCACAGTGTGCGGTTCCCATGTGGAAACGCGCTGCATGATCGCTGAGGTAGACGCTATATAATTATATAGAGACACTTCCTTCCTCCAGGAGACCCTAATTACCCTTAAGGTGAAGCGACAGCGCGCAGCTCACCTGCCCCGGGGGGGGCAGTGGCACGCGGCGACGCGCTCCTCGCCGCCTTAATTGCCGGAAACGCCACCTGAAATACTAAAAGAGCAAATTTGAATTTTGCAGCGAGGATATATTTTTTGTTATACTGAGGATAAGAAAATCCCACAAAGAAAACGCAAGAGGAATTGTTGTCCACCACAAGAAAAAAAAACCATCGGACTGCCACTGTCGGCAAACCTAAGCATAAATAAACTGTGAAGAACCAGTAAAAAAGGTAATTTGCTGTATAAGACGAGGACCTGGATACTGTATAATACTGTGGAAAGTAATAGATACGCTCTGGTCGCTCGCACACGCCGAACGGTATAATCTAAGGTGGCCGGTCGCGTGGCTTTGAAATTGTGTGAGATTCAGCAGCGAAAGGTCATAATCAATTTCGATGGCTGATATGAATGGAATTGGACACTCACATGCTTTCCAGCATCATCATAAAAAAGGGACTTAAACTGGCGTCTCAGATTCCCCGCTGCGATATCGCTTCCTCCCCGAGCCTGGCTCACACACGGGCCGCTCTGCACACTACCCTTAATGACAAATGCGTGCATCTCGCCGGGAATCGGACCCCCCCCCCGCCTCATTAGGGAGGTAGGCAGTCGGCCCGGCCGCCAGCCGCATTGGATCGGTGCACAGCATGAGTGTAAGGCAGCCATGAGGCCGGAGGCTGACTGACGTACCCGCGATTCTAATGAGCCTAACCCCCCTAACAATGAACCAAACCGGAGGACCTTGCTCGGCAGGGCAGGTGCAGCCGACTCGTTAAAAGCCGGAATAGGATGTCTGCTTCCTGCCAAAGCTCTGGCTAAGCCACCCCACATACCTGGCCTGGCAGCAAAAACACCATCTACCAGGGTCATATAACTATTAATACGCGTGGACTTTTCCTATTAGGGCAAAAATATTAATTCACCACAAGAATAGTATGGAGTTGTGAAGTGATCCTGGGTTATTTGACCTCCATCAGTTTTAGTAAAAAATAAAATGGCCCTGAACACATTCCTGGAAGCAGAGACACACATGAGCACAGACAGACACACAGGCACCAGAACAGGCCATCTCGGGGGGGATCTCACACATCTCTCCGTCTCTCAGACCCTTCTCTAATCCATCTGTACCTACACAAACCTGGGATCTCAAGTCGGGAAATCTCTAATCCCCTTTCTTCTCCGATAAAAGCAGCTTTATCATATGGACCAGATGGGGCCCGGTACCGCTGGGGAAATAATCCAGATACAGAAGCGAGCCGGCCGGCCTCCTCACAGCTGCACTGCAGATCCTGTGGGTAATACCCACCCATCACTGGGCTGTAACTAATAGCCATGTACTCAGTCTACAACACACCTCTAACCCATGTTAAAGATTACACAGGTAACATGTAGGGTACACAGGTCATGTCGGGGGTTGGGGGCAGATCTGGTGCAAAAACAAAACACCGTGACCAAAACAGACGAGTCAATTCCTCATGGAAATAATTGTTTCTACAACTGACAAGGCTAACACTAAATGGTGGCTTTAATTAGCCAACTAGCTTGTTTGTATCACCTAGGGACTCACGGTCTTGTAAGGCATCTTGGGGGTTGGGGGGACCACATGTGCTAGATAGTTGGCATACCTTACAGAGGTGTGACATTGGTCCGCGCGTCTCAGCGACGCCCCTTGGTGTCTACAGACCTAAGCTCACCAGGCGCGAGACATTCCCCCGCATTTAGGGGTCAAAAACTGACCAAAAGCAGAGAACTGAGAGGACTTTGTGCTCTGCCCTCACTGAAACCACTCCAACAGAAGGACAAACACCTCAGCCGGCCAAAAAAACTGGTTTTTCCCAATTATCCGTGACTACTGCAGCACCAAACACACAACTCGAGTCAAATGTACTTAAAGACACACCTTCAAAAGCAGAAACAGCTGGAGGGGAATTCCACGCCAGCCACTAAACTGGCTCTCCACATTCCTTGTGCGTCTCCTGACAGACTATATCGCCGTTTAAATATTTATTAAAGCACTTTTTCTGCTCATCCCCCACTGCCTTTATTTCCACGATGTTCCCCTTCAATCATTAAGTACAAGGCAACTTAATGATACTTAAATCATTTCAAATCAAGAACACACAGAGACGTCCTCACAAAACACAAGGCTTTACCCGTTGCAAAGACAGTACAACCTCTGTAAACATGATACAAATCTTCTCATTTAGAAAAAAAAAAAAGTCCAGTAGAAAAATATCTTTGTTTGATAGGCATCGCTTCGGGTGTGGAATTACAGTAGATCCTTTTAATAAAATAAAAAATAAAAATAAAAAAGGAAAACCCAAACAAACAAACACTGGATAAGAGGGGAAAGGCCTTTGGTTTCGAGGCAAAAAAATGCCCCCCCTCCCCTCTCCTCCCCCAGTTCCTTCACCACATCGTCCACGGTCCGTGGTAGGCAGGACAGACGGACAATCAGGCATCGGGGAGTCAGACGTCGGTGGTGGCGGCTGGGCGGAGCCAGCGGTAGGCGATGTGTCCGAGGACGAGGAGCAGCATCTCCGACGTGCTGCTAAGGGCCACGATGAAGGGCGCCTGCGAGGCGAAGTCGGCCTCGGCGCGCCGGAACGACAGCTGCATCACCGCCAGGGCCAGCAGGCTGTTCTGCACCCCCACCTCGATGCTGACCGTCTTGCGGTGGGGGGCCGGCAGGCGGGCAGCGGTGGCCACGCTGTACCCCAGCAGCAGCCCGAAGAGCGGCACCGTCACGCCCACTGCCACGATGGGCGGCTTCATGTCGGCCAGGATGGACGCCCCCATCTGGTAGGCCATGAAGATGCCGCCCACGATGAGCACGAAACTGAAGGGCCGGATGAGGGCCAGCAGCGCCCGCGTCAGCCCCGGCAGACGCAGCTTCACCAGCATGCCCAGCGAGATGGGGATGGCGATGAAGAGCAGGGTGCCCAGGATCTTGACAAAAGGCACGTGCAGCGTGGCGTGGACTCCCAGCAGCCAGCCGTAGAGGGCGGAGGACAGGGGCATCATCGCCGCGGCAACCACCGTGGAGACCAGCGTCATAGAGATGGCCAGAGTGACGTCCCCTCCCAGTAAGAGGCTGTACAGATAGCCCCCACCGCCGCCGGGCGCGGAGCAGGTGATGACGAGGCCCAGGGAGAGCGCACTGGGGAGGGACGCCAGGTTGGACAGGGAATAGGCGTAGAGCGGCATGATCAGGAACTGTCCCACCATGCCCAGCAGCAGGGGCGCCGGCCGGCGGATCAGGCAGCCCAGCACCTCCACCTCCACCTTGCATCCGAAGGCACACTTGTTGATGAAGATGAGCGGCAGGAGCGCAAAGAGGACCGGGTTCTCCGAGAAGTGCGACAGCCCCCCGGACTGGGAGAGCGGGGTCCCCGCGTCCTCGGCGCCGGGGGACACCCGGATGGAGTAGTCCGAGCGCTCCTCGATCAGCACCGGCTCGGAGCTCTGCTCCTGCCCCAGGAGCTGGATAAGCAGGGGCGCCGTGCCGGCGAAGCCGGAGCGGATCCGGATAACGTAGCTCCGGCCCGGCCCCGCACTACCGCTGTCACTCACGTTGAGTATGGAGAGAACCTTGGGCTCCAGGGAGCGGACCGTCACCGCCTGGCCGCCGCCGCCGCGGTACCCGCAGGAGATCACGATCACGCCCTGGGTGTTTTCGGGGAACTCGAACTCCCGCGCCGTGCCGTCGCCGATGCGGATGTAGCCGGCGCTCGCCGGGCTCTGCAGCTCCGCGCCGCCGGCCGCGCAGAGAAGGCAGCAGAATGCGAACCAGGCGCTCATGCCTGCGCCGGCCAGGGCGCGCAGGGGCGCCGCAGAGACACGCTTCTCCCCGCCGCTGCGCTCCGCTCTCACTCCCGGCGCACGCAGCTCGCACCCAGAGGCTCCCCCGCTGCAATCACGACGAGACTGGCCGCGCCCGCCGGACTCCGCCCGGCACCCATTCAGCTAGAGCCCGCTGCTCGCTCCGCCGGAATTCAGACGTCACCCCGCCCCATACGACAGAGGAGTCTCGGCTTCCAAGCGGGGGGGGGGGGTTTACGTTCGGATCGATCTGACCCGCTTCCTCCTTTTCTCTTCCGGGCAGACGGCGCGCACCTCCCGTCTATTAGCGGCCGCTTGATGCTCTCTCTCGGCTTCGCCTTTAGTTGTATCTGCCTGCCTCCCCCCCCAGGCTTGTCCTCCCATTCACTCGCTCCCTTTTAATCCAATCAGAGCGGCCCCAGGCATTAACCCTTCCCGTCCCACCCGTATCCCCCCCCCCCGCGAGTCCGGGCACCATGCGACGTCATCCCGTGCAGAATGACACGGCGAAAAGACGCGCAAACACGCGAGGGACAGCAGCGCGCGGACGTGCGCCTTGTGGCAGAGCAATAATAATAACAACAATAATAATAATAATAATAATAATGATGATGATGATAATAAAACACGCCGCACTGCTGCAGTGGCGGATAGGCAGCGTGACACTTGTTCTGATTGACGATCCGCGTCCAGTCGCGCAGATCTGGGTTCGTGTCTGAAGTTGGACTGTAATTCTGGGACCGCCCGGCTGTTGCGCAAAACATACTGGGTCGAGTGGACTTGGAGCGGCGGCTGCCCCGGTATCAGGGCGCGGGCTGTTTGCCTGCCTCGGCTTGAACTTTCACACTCTTTGCATGTTATCTGCTCCGGCATGTACGTGCACCCCCCCGCATTATATCCGGCCGTACAGAACAGCGCCAATGGCATCACTTTGCCGAAACCACAGCGCTTTCCTGGCGAGTGGCAGATAGGAGTCCGTCTAATGTCTCATGAGAATGACTCATTCTCTTCGTCAATAATGCGGATCACATGGATGCCCTGGGATAAAGACAGACGGGCAGTATTCGCTCCAAACCCCTACAGAGGTTGTTTTTACCAATACCCCCCCCCCCAGTAACTGTAGGGTAAATATTAGTCGCACATCTAAATATTCCAGCTTTTTACCACAAATGAGTGACTTGGTGTGGCGAGCTGCAGCGATGACGGCCCGCAATAATAACCACTTTCCGCTGTAAATGATGAATGATTAATGTCTGCCGGAGACCCGGCCGGCGCATGCTTAGAGACGGACAAGCGCTCCGGAGGCGTACCGCAGGGCGGCTGGAAGTGAGAAGCGAATAAGCTTATTTATCTGATAACATGCGAAGGAAGGAAGGGGACTGCACGTCTAATAAAGCACGTTTATTACCCCCTGGGTCCCGCTCCCCTCACTCTCTAGCACATAAGGCGATCAATTCCAGCCGACGCCGGCCAATTCCAACAGGATGGGAGCAAAATATTTCAAGAAAGCAGCCCGTGCTTTGAAAGAATGTGGGTTCTTAGTTACTGCGGGTGGGATTTATTACTTTGCATGTGCCGACGTGCTGAAAATCGTGACTGGCAGGGTGTATTTTTTTTTTTTAAAAAAGGAGAAAAGTCTCATTTAAAAAAAAAAATCGATCAATCACCTTTTGTCATTATGCCGCCTCGGATAGGGCTACCGTATGATCTGTCCATTATACGGTAGCCGATTTAGTGGCACGGGCACTTGTATTTCATAAAACCACAATGTCTATATGGTAGTGTTAGCTCAGTAAAACATACAATAATATACACATGCACATCAGGGAAGTGTCCGTATAAAATATACATGAAAATTATAAGTAGATATTTAAGAGGCAATTTTATGACATCTGAATGCATACTGGACTACCATTAATTGAAATCATACGTAGCGTCTTTATTAAAAGTGGTTAATTAAATTATTTTCTTGCGAACTACGTTTGACATTAGAACAAATTTGCCACATAGCGGGGATTATCTCCGAGAGCCGTTAAAAAAAGACATCATACACCTGTTATGTTCCTTCGTTTTTATTTTAAAAAGTTTATATCGATGAACTGACAATTCATAACGCAACAAAGCTTGGTTGCTACTTATATATTTTTGTTCAATAAGTAATTTAAATTATTCTTTGATGTTTACATACACTTCATTGATAAAGAGTATATCTAAAACCAGGGTCGACCCCAAAGTTGGGCAAATGGACATGTTTACTGAGGCCCTGGACTGTAGGGGAGCCACGGTGCCATTTTGATCAGCGGCCCAGAATTCCTTACTACGCCCCTGTCTGAATCACAAAATGATGGGTGTACAGCTATTGAAAAAGAAAAACGTTTCTGGTGTTTATATGGTATCCATGTGAAAGTGCATACCTAAGGGTGAAGGTTAGGGGAAACAAGCTGGCACACGTTTATTATGAACGTATCCAGCCATTACAATGTCTGTCAATATTTATTCAGAAACCAACCCAGCGACTATTTCTGACGGAGCCCTCCTCATTCAGATGACTTATTTGTCAAAAGCTACAAATGAGCAGTTTAAACTCAAAAGTCCATGTTACACGCTCTCCTAGCTGTGGGATTCAAAGCCACTGCCTTCTGGTTTAAGTACCCAACCCACCAAGTGAGATCTAGAACAGGGCTTTTTAAGATTGTGGATCCGTGGGTAGATTTCCAAGGGTCTATGAACTTGGATGGGGAAAAAAAAGTATATCTTTACTTTCATTAATGGCAGGAGTATAGGCAAAAAAAACATAGTAGTATTAGCAGGACCCATGACACTGTCACCAATAGAAATCAAAGATGTTTTCATATCAAGTTACAGTTGTTAGATATCTCGGAATATCATTTACACACATCACTACTACTTTTTATTATTTTGATACTTTGTATTTCCTTTTGGTCTCATTTTTGACCCTATGTATTTAATCCGACGCATTTAAAGACAGTATTCTTAGAATAGATTTGGACATTTCACCAGACAGCCTAAAACATCCACGGGACAACAAAAGCAAAGAAGCCCTGATCTCGCAAATTGATGGTAAGTCAGTTCTGTTTCCATCTCAAGGGGGCTTTATTATCGGAATATAAACACATAATACAAAAAAGACCAACAACCTAAACGTGACTATTGACATAAATAACCAGCCCACACACAGTAAAGCAATCCCAAAAAAAAAAAAAGAGTATATTATTCAGATTCATTCCTGCAGTAACCAAGGATAAACAGTCTGCCAGTTCCTACAATGTTAGGCCTTTATAATTATTTATTAATTACTTCACTCAGGCACTAAGCAATGTGCCAAGTCAAGCACCTGAAATCTCAGTAAGGCATTAATAATCAATCAACAAGCAGAAATCAAAAAAGGCATGAATAGTGAACAAAAAGGACCGAAAGAAAACAGCATTGATTAACATCAGAATACAGCATTGACACAAGCCTTTACTAAGCTTGACCTCAGTCTGATGTCAACGATTCCCATCAAGATGACCCGTACAGCGTCTGGGACAAGGAGTGACACACGCGAGCTCTTAGTGTTCCTTCACGATGGATAATGTGTGTGTGTGTGAGCACCGGTCAAGGTGAACACATTTCAGCTGAAAGAGGTCATTCGTGAGTGACCTCTACCCAGCGTGCCCGTCCCATTTCATCCGGCACTGACATCTTGCTCTGACAGCCAGCTGATAAACGTCTTTCGCATTAACCTCATAATATATAAATTAAAAAAATAATAATAGTAAAATACAGCTTTGAAATACAGACAGGGGCACGTAAGCAGTATTTCTGAGATCATACATATTATTAGGAGAGTAGATTATTTTAAGCATTTCTGTGTTTGGTTTTCATCCCCCTCTATGGCATGCAGAAACAGGATAATTTTACTGCTTGCCAAAGATCCCTTCGATGGAGGGAAGAGGGGGATAAGAGGAAGGAGAGGATGTGAGGAGCAGAAGTGCAAAGGAAAGAGAGCGGGGAACAAGCAGATGGGGAGGGGAGAGAGAGAGAGAGAGGGCATGAGAGCGAGCAAAACAAGAAGCCAGAGAGAGAGGGGAGGGGCCAGATCTAGTGTGGTAATTTCAGCAGCACTCAGACCGACGTGTATATAAATAGACCCAAGGACGGGATCGACTGAAGAGTACTCGCAGTACAAACAGGTTGAAGGGAATAGTCCATTTCAGAGTGACTCTCTTGCTGCTCGTCATCCTGCTCCCGGGGTGGCATGCTCAATTCCGCAACGCGGCTAACCTGAAAGAGTCAGGACGAATATAAATGCGTTTTCCTGTATGATGCCTGTGTGTGCGTTCATGGGGGAATGAGTTATGATGCCTTTATGTGTGGCACTGCACTGTGTGTGGCTGTGTGACAGCGAGCTGAATATGCAAACATGACTGTGCGTTTAAGCGAGTGTGTAGTGTCGTGCAGGTGTGTTTACCTGCGGGACAGCTGGTCTTCCTTCTCCTGGGAGCGTACGGAGGTCTCCCCCAGCGAGGTAGCCCCGGCGGGTAGCTGATTCAGCTGATCCATCACCTCCAGACCACTCTCTTCGGCTATCTGCACGATGAGGTCATCCACCTGCTCCTGGGGTGTGGTCAGGGTGGTGGCAGAGCTCATGGAGTCTTCCATCACCTGACGCAGAAAGACGAGCTGCCAGTTAGTCCTTCAATCGTCTTTACAGGAGGCGATACAGGAAAGAAAGGCGGAGGCAAGCAGGAGAAACCGCAAAACTCCAAAACAAAAAAAAGCACAGAATGAATCCAGAACTGAACATCTCAAATATAATGCCACTGATCACTGGTCCACGTACAGAGGTGTGAACATCCAGGTTTTGCACTTGTGACTCAAACTTGTCCATCACAGCAGACACCTTCTGCAGGTCCATAGAGCTGAGTGCTTTATCCAGTGCCTTGGTCACCTGAGCCATATTCTTCGTCACCTAGGAGACATACACACGTTTCGTAAGGATGTACATTCAGCTGGCCCTCTGTATCCACGGGCTCCACATCCACAGATTCCATAAACTGCTTGCTTGAAAACATATATATATATACACACACACACACAAGTTCCAAAAAGCAAAAAACAGGATTTGCTGGACACTGAGCACTACGCAGAATCCAGGGGAATGAAGTGATGTCACAGATCTTTCCCAGCACTCACTACGTCTTCGCCCTTTCTCTTGCTTGTTCGCTACTTGTTTTGTGTGCACACAACATTTTTTCCTTGTCAATATTGCCTGAACAACTCAGTATAACAACTATTTACAGCTCATTTACATTGTACCAGGTATTATAAGCAATCTAGGGATAATTTAAAGTATTTGAGAGGTTGCGTGTGGGTAATATGCAAATACTATGCCATTTAATATAAGGGACTTTGATATCTGCGGGGAGTCCTGAAACCAATCCCCCGTGGATACGGGGGGCAGATTGTAATGAAGTCCCCCTGCACAGACTGGAACAAAAGTATTTTTTCCATCGGCAAACCCATAAATAACATGTTATATTGGTCTACTGTCGATGACAATGCCAAGCAGCATTACAAAGCATGCTTACAAACATCATCTGATTCTTTTTAAATCTGTAACATGATCTCTACAGGTTCTGAACTCTATTGATATGCCCAATACATAGATTTATTCTACCTGATAAATTTATTTACTGCAAAGAAACTTTTTAAAGCATTTTAAGCAGCGAAATAAACATATCCTTTTACAAAGGGGCTGGGCAGTTTACAAAGTTAAAATTTCTTGTAATTGATAATATAGGTCTTTTTATGTAAAAAAAAAAAATTTAAAAATACTGTAACGTATAACTATCGGCGTACATAGGTGTAGCTCCATAAGGGGGATATAAACTGTTCTTATCAGATGCACTGAATCATGATTTTGCCCTGGTCTTAAATCCACATTATCCTAATCTTGTTGCCCTTGGCCCAGTGACTCAGGACACTGTGGATGAGACAGGCAGAGACTGACCCCTTTCATTGTGACTGCGGTCTGAACCTTGGAGGCCACAGCATCGACACGCGACGCCATGCGCAGCCAGTTCAGGCCCTCGTTCTTCTTGCGAATGGCATTCTCCGCATATACCCTGGCACATTCCACATTCTTCTGCTGTAGAGCCTGGTGGGGGAGACACAACATCTACCATTACTGTCTGCATGATTTAAACATTCCACACGAAAACAATAACATCAGTATATAGACGATCTTCTACTCTCTCTCAGATTTCCGTAGGAAACAACAGAATGCAACTCTGCAGTTGATAATCTGCTGCCACCTACTGGTTAGTAGCCTGTATTGCGCCCATAGACCCCACCATAGGCCAACAGCGTGGCCTTCCATTATGTCACCTGCTATGGCAGAAAAGGTGTGGCTCTCGATTGCCTGCCAGGGACATATCAGATGGCTTGTTTCTTTCCTAACTACAGTCTTCATAATGGACATTGGAGCTCTCAGATTAAAGATCAAATGGGTAACAGTGTTCTGCATTCTCTACTCATTGCTGGTTACTCCTGGGAAAATAAGGCAAAAAAGCCTCACCTTCTTGACTTTAGCCTGCTCTGTCTTGGAGTCTTTCTCTGCCTTCTTGGCTAGTTTCTCCAACTGCTTTGCTGTGAACTGAATGAAAAAAGTCAAAGGAGAGGGGGGAGAAAAGCATGCAAAAGTAGAGATTAGGAGGAGACCAAGGCAGTTTACACACCTTGCAGCTATATGCACAAGAATTTCCCCCTGGGATCAATACAGTTATTTTATCAGTAGAGAAAGAAGGATGAATGGGGAAGGCACAGGCGCAATGTACGTGGGTACTGAAATATTGAAATAAAACGCAATATGGCAGATGAAAGCAAGATTAGGGTTAGAAATGTACCAGTTAGTTAAGATCACCCATTTCAAACATAAGCCGCAGACGGAAAATACTCAGGGGAAAAAACGAAGAATACTACTCACTTTCAGCTGAAACAGCGTATCTATGGTAAGAAGAACAATGAGAATTAGCCGATAAAAAGAGTAACAGTAACGATTCTTAGTGTCTCCGTTTTAAATTAAAATGACCACGGCAGCAGCGAACACCGTTTTGTTTACTTCACTGTAGTCCGCCATAGCGTGACAAGTCTAAAGTGTCACGTCATTTCAACCGCTAAATTCTGACACTCGAATTTATTTTAAGAAATCACAATGCTATTTCACCATACTAATCTGTTAAAATATGCTGATTTGTCTGCTCCGTTTAACTCTTATCTACAAGGCTACATTCGCAAAGTATGGACGATAGACTGGGGGAAAAGGGCAGAACCTATAAACTACAACAGTGCAGACTGCACTTACCATCCATCTCTGTATATAAATCGAAGATTGTACTCCGTACTATTACAGGAATGCCGTGTTGATGAAAGAGCAAGTTTTCTTCCTTATTTCCTGGTAAATAGACTTATATTCCTCTTCTTCCTGTCTCGAGACGTAAATGGGAAATGACGTATGCCGTACACTTCCGGTAACGGTGACACGGCTTTGCTATGCGTGACATGCGTCTCATCGTTGTTCGGGTGTGAGAATGGATCTTCGTTGTTTCTGATATTAAAATGTCTTTATTTAAGTTTTGAAGCAGAAATGTATCAGTTTTCAATTTAATTCACTCATCTGAAAATGCGTCTTCTTAAAACATTTGTATCCTGTAATTAATATTGGAGTATTTAATAATCTCTTCAAGTTATTATTCTAATGGGTAATTATCTTTTTTTCAACGTAAACACTAGAATTAAAATATTATTTAGTAAGGTCTTCGTTGCGCAAAGTATGCCGAATGCAGCTGAAGTAGCACCAGAAAGTAGGAGCAGATTTTCCCCAGAATATGTGAAACTTTTAAAAAATTGAACAGAAGACACAAAGCATCCATATTCAGGCTCAGATTCAATAAAGGACTAAATGTTACAATCCCTGATGTTTGCATCGCTTCTAATGGGGGAATCTTGAGGGATGGCTGCTACTAGAGATGGCAGCAGGACACATCGTCAGTTGTGTGCCTCAGCTTCACAGGGTGTTTCGGCCATTTATCACAAGACACCCTCTGCTGAGGCAGGCCCACCACAGGTTGATCAAGCTTGGGCGTGCGTCTCGCGGGTAGCTGTTCGCCTTAGCTGCCCAAGTGATGTCGCTCTTCTTCAGCCACAGCCAGTGACTGGTCTTCTCGGCGATGTTGGCCAGTTCTCTAATAGCCTGTTGATGAGCCTGTCCCCTGACTCCAGCCTCCCTGAGGAGCTTTACTCTTGTGCTGTCAACGAAGTCCCTGCACCCCACCTCTCCTGGGAGCACCTTGATTTTCCAGCATCTGTCCTCTGCCTCAGCTGCTAGGTCAGCATACCGCAGCATCTTATGTTCAAAGACTTCCTCAATGGCATCCTCCCACGGTACCATCAGCTCGATGACATAAGCAAGTTTTTGAGAGTTACACCAAAGGACAAGGCCTGGTCGCAGAGTAGTTGTTACGATCTCTGGAGGGAAGATGAGCATCTGATCCAAGTCAGCTTGCATCTGCCAGTCTCTGGCTACATTCAATGGTCCCAGGTCCAGGGTTGAAAGGCTAGTCCTCTGCTTGTCCCCCTTCTGGACAAATGCTGGTGGATGCTGATGCCCGTCCTAGTTGGTGAAAGGTTGGGCGTTGATGGATGCCCTCTTATGCTCAATTTTCTCAGCTAGACACCAGAGGACCTGGTTGTGTCTCCATGTATATCTGCCTTGAGTGAGTCTGGTCCAACAGCCAGTCAAGATGTGCTTGAGTGTTGCTGGGACTGTGGGCAAGATGGATCCTTTCCAACCATAGCTGCAGATTTGTGAGAGAAGGCAGCACATCATATGTGGCACGGATGATAAAGCTCAGCCTGCTGGACTCCATCCCCCAGAGTTCCCTCCATGTGAGTTTCCTCCTTTCAACACCCTCCCACTTCATCCAGTGGCCCTGTTTGGCCTGCGCTACAGATCTGGCATGTCTGGCTGCTTCCTCCCCTCGACGCACCTCCTTCACCAACATGGTTCGGCGTTCTGCTGCAGATGCCTGTTGCCAGAGAGGTATTACCGTTCCAAGACCAAAGGCTCCTCCTGACGTCACGATGGAAGAGAACAGATTTGGCCTGTACCACAGCTGTGGCTGGGGTCCATTTCTGCCCTGTTGCTAGGGTGGGCATAGCAACTCTCACTACGGGATCCCAGGAGTCCGTGAGTGATATGTTCAACCTCACCTTGGCGCATTTAAACTCCTCAACCAGGATAGGAATGGGCAGTGACAGCATTCTGTCACTATAGAGCCCAACGCTGCTGAGGCATTTTGGAAGTCCAAGCCACTTCCTCACGTGAGAGCTCACTAGCCTCTCTAGTCGATTGGCATGGGTGAGCGAGACCTCATACACGACCAACGGCCACAACAGTCTGGGTAGCAGCCCAAACTAAGGCTGTTAACCATGTCATGCCGTAGTTGTTCAAGTTGCCGGGTGTCATTGAGGTCTGCATTATACCACCGCCCAAGGCTCTTAATGAGCTCCTCAAACTGTTGGGATTAGTTCACCACTGATATGGAAGCACTCAGCTGTCAGTCGTCCTTTTATGATGGAGATGCTGCGAGATTTGCTTGTCTTGAACTCCATTCTTGCCCACTAGACGTTTTCCTGAAGTTTCTGTAGCAAGCACCTAATACATGGCTTTGTTGTTGTAATGAATACATAATACATATGAGAAAGGTGTCCAGAAACGCACACCTAAAAATAAGGAATAGGTGGAACTCGGTGAGCGAGTTCAATGCCCTGTAGTTTGAATCGTGTGAAACGGATGTCTAATTTTTACATTACCGCAATACTAAATTAATGCAACTTTAACCACATCAAGATT
>JAODKN010000021.1:18350557-18362723 GCA_026774425.1 Petrocephalus zakoni
CCCCCCCCCCCCCCCCCCCCCCCCCCCCCCGCCCGCTTGGCGGTCCACCTTCTGGGTGGGGCGGGGGGATCACGTAGCCCCAAGCCGACTTAGCCTTCTTGTCCGAAATCCTCTGTGAACTTTTTCACTTTCAGGAGATCTTCTGTGTTCACAGTGGGACGCGTCGTGGCGAGGGAGCGCAGCATGTCCGACTGCAGGCGGGGAACAGCAGCAGGCGATATAGTCAGGGACAGGAAGTCACAACCTGAAAGTGGCTCAGACTTCCTCAGGTGTCATTAAGGGGCCCTGCTCTAGCACCTCTGGTTGAGGGCACTTAACCTGAACTGCTCCCGTGAGACTCCAGACTTATTAGTGGCTCTGGATGCCTGCAAGGCCTTGCGGCCCCACTTGAAACCCTACAATGCTCACCATACAAACAGTGGGTTCAAGCAGCTTGTCGCTGGGCACGTCCATCCAGGTCATCTCTATGGCACTGGGGTCACCGGGAGAGCAGGGGGTCAAGAGGTCGTCCACCATCACGGCACTGTTACTCCGGGATGGTCCTCGAACCTGTCACAGCAGGAAAGCTTGCGACCGTGAGAGGAGCTTGCATCCTCTGCATGTACGGCGGTGCATCAAGTTGGATATTGGTTTATGAACAAAGAGGAACTTAAATATGAGATATGATCTAATTAGTAGATCACCGCTAAGACAAAGGCAGCATTTATGAAGATGTATAAACTGGAAAAAAGCGTAAGCACTGACTGTGAGAATCCATCCATACACCAGTTTTCACTCACACATGCACACCTATGTGCAATTTGGCAACTCCAGTTAGCCTCAGTATGTTTCCGGACAGTGGGGGGGTGACCGCAGTACCTGGAGGAAACCCCACAGTGACCTGGAGAGAACATGCAAACTCCACACACACGGAGCCGTGGTGCAGAGACTTAAACCCTGGTCCCTTGTGAGGCAACACAGTGCTAACCACTGCACCACCGTGATGGTGAGGATGCGTGTGTAAATACGCTGGTGATAAGGGAAAATACAATAGCAATCAGGTTTTAATTAACGGAAATATAGAAAATAAACTAGTCTTGGAACAGTTAGAAAAGACTACTCAAAATGTACAACCACCTATTAAGTTATTCCACCATTTCTTGCAAGGAATTTTGTTCATATTTTATTATATCTATCCTTCATAAGAAATTTCTGCTGAAAATGAACTGCATACCATTTGAAAACAGGTCAGTTCTGACAGTACTGTGTGTCAGACTGAAGTGTACCGTTACACTGTGCGTGTGTGTGTGTGTGTGTGTTTGCATTGCGAAAGGAGGCGGCCTCTTGCCTTTTTGAAATGCGTCGCTGACTGCACTTTCCTCACTGGCTGCATGAGCGCGTCCCGGACGATGATGCTGATGTCAGCCCCCGAGTATCCGTCGGTTTTGCGTGCCAGTTGCCGCAGGTCAGCCTCGCTCAGGCTGTGTGGGGTGTTGCCCAGGTGGAGTCGGAACATCTGCGCTCGGGCCGGCTCCTCCGGCAGGGGAATGTAGATCCGCTTCTCGAACCTTGAGCCAGATTGATGGAGACATGAAGGAGACACTGAGAATTTGACAGTACTGCTGAAACGGACGGACAAAAGTAACAGACCGACATACTAACTTTTCAACAAATTATTAAGCAGAAATAATTTGTCTGAAACTCCCCGAATTTTATAGGATAATACCTCTGCTAAGGGTTTGTTTATAGCACTGAATTCTCCAAATGCAGGTTAACCACAGAAGAACAAATGAGCTGACCTCCTACGAATGGCGGCATCTAGGACCCAGGGGATATTGGTTGCCCCAAGAACCAAGATCCCATCATTGTTGTTGCCGACACCTGCCAATCAGAGATGCACAATTCAAAGCCCTAGCTGTTTATGAGTCATACTAGGTACTGGCAGGTAAAAACTAAAAATTGGCCCAGGACAGAATGAATCACAATGTCAGTATATTTGGTATCAAAACAATGACAAAGCATGCAAGTCATTATCTTTAAAGGTTTTTGATCTATGACTATGAATCTGAAGTATTTTACGCCAGTTTTTTACGCCAGTTTCCTCCAGTCAATTTGCCTACTGTCAGAACTGAATCATACCACCAATGCAGCCAGTTATTCCTCAAAAAGGGCTGCTTCATCTAAGGCACACCAGCACGGCACCTGGCGTCACACAGCAGGCAGGCAGGGCTGGGACTTCTCACCCTGCATCTGCACCAAGAACTCGGTCTTGATCCGGCGCGCCGCCTCGCTCTCGTTCTCGTTCCTGGAGCCGCAAAGCGAGTCCACCTCGTCGATGAAGATGATGGACGGTTTGTGCTGGCGAGCCAGCTCAAACAGATTCTTGACCAGTCTGATTCGGGTCGGGAAGCGTGGGGGAACGAGAAAGAGAGGTGAATGTGAGGAGGATGCCAAAGTGGGAAGCAGCTAGAGCTTTAGTGGCCGGGCCCCCTCACTTCTCACTCTCCCCCAGCCACTTGGACATCAGGTCCGAGGACGACACCGAGAAGAAGGTGGAATTGTTGGCTTCTGTCGCGACCGCTTTGGCCAGGTAGGACTTGCCGGTTCCGGGGGGTCCGAAGAGCAGGATTCCCCGCCACGGGGTGCGTTTCCCTGGAGGTGGGGGGGAGAGCCGCGAATGCGGACATGTCACGGCGACCCCCTCGCCTCCGTGTGCATTACCCACGGGGGCAGGCAGCCTTCAGCGCGGCCCACCTGTGAAGAGGTGAGGGAACTTGATGGGCAGGATCACGGCCTCCTTCAGAGCCTCCTTCGCACCCTCCAGCCCGGCCACGTCGCTCCACCTGACGTTGGGCTTCTCCATCACAATCGCACCTGTGGAAGAAAGTCAAGGCTATAGATTCAGCCTCAGCCCCCTCCACTAAGCCCCCTAATGTGCACCCAGGGAAAGGGGCGGGGGAGGGTTAGGGTTACCCATCAGCTGCTCCTGGAGCTTCTTCCTCTCTGGGTTTTCACCCTCACTGTCGCTGTCACTTCTATAAAAAAGATCCTGTAAGAATCCCATGGTGATACATGCCAGACATGTACAGTAACCATGCTGACACTGAAACTGGAGTTTTTCGTTGCCCACCCATATGGTAGGTAAAAGGTGGTGTTTTCTTTAAAACTAAGTACTGCTGTACCAAGATATTTTCTTACAATGCATAACAGAGCCTAAGAGACCTGATGTCAGTAATAACTCTATTTTAATTTGTTTTTGAATGTGCAGCACTAAATGGAGCCTTTGATCATGCACTGGCTGTTGATCATCACTAACGACGAGACATGTGCCCTTTGCTCCTTGGTTAAGTGGCCTTACTGCATGCTGTCAGTGCCAAGGTGGTTTCTCTTCCCTGTGGCCACATCACCGGCTCGTCCATGGGCCATGTGTCACCAATCAGTGAGTGGCAGGCGAGGGGTCAGCCCCAGCTAAAAGCTGATTGGCCCATAGTATGCCCTCTACCTTGTCTCTCAGCGATTCGAAACATATCACTGGCTCATGATAAGATTGGCCACTCTGTATAATCATGGCCCCACTTAATCCTCCTGCCCCATATATCCTAGAATGGCCTCTGCTCTGTACCCCTTGTCGTTGCTCTGTGCTTCCTTGACTGGTTTCTTCCCCTGTTTCTCCTTGTTCTTCAGGTAATCTTTGAGCTTCTCCGCCCTGTCCAGGTACTGCACACACTTGGCTCGAATGCTCTCCTTCGCCTTGTCACTGTGTGCCTCATCTAGAGTGGGCGGGGAGGGGGGGACAGAGGCCCTTTAGAGCAGCCTTTCAACTCTACGCCAAAGCCATGGTCAGGACGACAGAGCACACTCACATTTGATGGCGTGCAGAAAGTACTCCACTGCATGCTGGTACAGACGCAAGGCCTCCTCATAATTCTTAGCCTTGTCTTCCTCTGTGGCTTTAGTCACAAGATCGATCGCTTTCTGCAACAGCACGATAATCCAGTATGTGAAAAGTGCACATATTTATCGTCGATGCCGACATGCAGTTGCCATGTCCAGCCAATGATCCCCCCCAGTAATGGAGCCGATGAGACTTAATAATTAACGTTACTCGTTACACCTAATTCTCCAGCGCTACAGGGAAACGCAATACAATACAATACACCCGTCACGGGCGTGCAAACGATTCCTAAGTAGTTACAGCGTCATCATACGCATGATAGGTAGTAAAAGCGAGCTGTGGCGTAACATTCACGGACTAGCTGTGCGCCCTTGGCTGCCCCGTGCCTTATCACCTCCGGGGAGGCACGTCTCCGTGTGCGTTTGTGTTTGCGTGTGCATGGGGAGTGTGCATGCGCCGGGTGTGTGGGTGTGTGCAGTATGTGCCCTGTGACGGACTGGCATCCCGCCCAGGGGCCCCAGCACTCAGCTCGGGCTAAGCCCCCAGCACAGGCGGCTGGGAGCCTCTGGACTGGTTCTGTTGTCGGTGCGATCGGTCGCGATCCGCGTGACTTACGTCTGACTCCCCGGGAGAAGACGGAGCAGTGACCGGCGGGCAGGAGCTAAAGCGGGAGCTGGCAGCTTAGCGCGCTCACTAAGAGGCAAACACCCGCCGCTGACACGCCCGCTTCCCGGCGCCCGGCGGCTCATTAGCCGGTAATTTCTCATACGGACGGGAAAAGCGACAAAGCGGACTGTGGATGTTAGCCCGCTAGCTCACGCCCAGCCTACCTGTAATGTTGACGTTGTCATTTCATCTCACGCTCAAGTCGCAGCAGCACCGGACCGCTACTATCCCGACGACGCGAGGAGGAGCCCGCTGTGTTTACGGGTATTTATGTGCGAACATAAATGTGGGTGACGAAGGAGCCGCAGTCCGCGCCGAGGTAAACAGCTCCCACCACAATGGCAGGAGACGCCGTCAGTCGAGGAACCCGAGGAAGAGAGGGACCCAGCGAGGCCGCGCGGGGCGCGCAGTGCGCCGCGGCGAGGCTGCCCCCTGGCGGCTGCTCGGAGGCACAGTCCGCCCATGATGCGCGCCACTTCGCTCCAGACTTCGTTAAATCCCCGTCTAGTCTCGGCAGTTTCCGTCTTTCTTTAGGACACGCACGACGAACCGTGACGTCATCATTCTACTGACTATGCAAGAATATTCAGAATATTCAACATCTGCGTGAACGTAGTGCGCTAAAATAGCTATTAACGAAAATTTTTACCTGCAGTTCTTTTTATGAACATCGTTAATAGTACATATTGTACAGAAAATGCATTTCTGGAAGCGGCATGAAATAATATACTAGTCGTTCATGTCACGTTTATCTTACAATTACTTAAAAATTTGATTCAATATCCATCCATACACCCATCTTCAAAATCCACATTTTCAGTACACTTTTGCTGTTCGGAGCAATGAAAATCACAAAACACTGGGAAAAGTGAATTTTTATTTATATAAGATATTTACAGTTTTAATATTTTAACATTGAAATAGTGCCATATATTTCTGTCTTAAGAGTGCAGGCTTAAAATGTAGTACATAGTTAAAAAAAACAGCAGTGTATCCTTTTGATTGTGATATATACGATTGCAATGGATGCTCACTGCCATTAAAATCTTTGGTTGGACAAGCCTCCCATCCACACACAAGCATAGCTATTAAAAAGGGGCTTAATTATCTGACAGTAACATAGCAGAAACTTAACAGTCAGAAGCCAGACCAGGGCATTTCAGGTTAGTGAGCTAGTCTGGTACATCTTTAAAAATAATAAAATAATAATAATAGTAACAACAACAACAACAACAACAATTGCATGGCTGTTCAAACAGATCTGTCAGAAATAGAGGATACCAGCACAGGGAATCCCTTTGCCTGAGAGAATTTGTCTGTTTTATGAATTTTCTTCAGGCTGTATAAACCTGGAAAACAGTGATCTGGATTTCGGGAGCTTTAAATTAAAAACAAAACACCCCCAACCCCCAAAGCCCATGTGTGGGACTGATGCACTGCAGCAGGAGAGTATAAATGCAGAGGGGGGAGCCCAGGTTTAGCTCCATAACAGAACAGCAAAGCCATCTCAATACCAAGTAACACATAAAGAATAATACTCATAATCATAACACTATAGAGTGAAAAAATATACATCTACATCAGTCGGATTGTGACATCACTATGGACATCAGTATGGACATCTCGTCCCATCACCATGACTCCTGTAACAGCCCGTTATCGATCTTACAGATTCCTTAGTATGGCAGGAAACCGCAACATCAAGGCACATACATCCAAGACGAATTCTTCTTTAAGGTCTCGTGTAATACATTCTGCTTTAAACAATCTCTCAACATTTAAGCGACGTGCGGAAGACATCAGGATTGGGGTGCGAGCCACCCCCTGTCCCTGGGACCTGTTGCTGTCATGGCCGCCCCGGTTGCAGTACTTCAAATATTTATCGTGAAAACAAAGGGGGGGACGGCAAAAATATTTCACAGAAAGCATAAAAAAAATCAACCCGTGATTCTCGGAATAAATCAGATAATGTGGTTCTAACCCCTTTTGTAACGTGGTAAAAGTGGTTTAACATAGGCGATCGCCTAGGCGCGATTGGAGTAGTGGCCGCGAATGAGCAAGCGAAAAAATATTAGTTGAAATAGTTGCATTCCGTGACATTATTTGTACTATACTTAATATTTCACTACTTGTCTTGTGAAACAAGAGAGCTTTGTACCATTGAAATGTTCATATAATTATAATAACATTATAATAATTTATAATTATAAATTATATGCCAGAAGGGCTAGCCCTATTTAACAAGTACAGCACGAGTCAAAAATCGGGACACACCTGCTTTTAATATATTTGTCTATTTTCACTACAGGTGAAAAACTTGGCTGAAGGCCTCGAGGCTTAAGTAATAAGTCAGATATTGCAATGACCAAGAGAAATGTGCAAGATCTCAAAACTGTCTCAGATTTTAGACTTTCTAAAATAACCCCATTCAGCCAGCTTCCAGATGTAGCCACCTGGAATGCTTCTCCAACAATCCTGAAGGAATTTCAAGGCTTCCTTGCTCCCAAACCAGCTCTATATGGCTTAGGATTGTGGGGGGCAGGTCAGCTGTCCCAGCACTCCATCTCTTTCCTTGTTCAGAAGATAACACAGTACTTACATTTCCTCATAGTGTGCTTACAGTCATTATCTTGTTGAAAAACAAATGATTTTAAAATGGGTGTGTCCAGACTTCTGACCGGTACTGCATGTATGACAAGTGTGCTTCAGAAACAGAAGAAGACTGCAAACTGGCTTGTCGATGAGAAGCAGTATTCTTGCCGACCACCGGGGGGCAGAACACTGCAGAAAGGAGGGCACCCGGTCTGAACCTTAACCAGCATACATTCATATTTGTGTGGATTCAGAGGGACACACAGATGAAAAATGAGGTGTGGTTTGGCAAATAGTGAAAATGTAACAAGATATGAGATGAATAAAACAGATGTTAATTATGGGGCCATGGGTATAATGTCACGCTGCGGGGAATGAGCCACTGGGTGGCACTGAACTTCTGTGATCAAGGACCCTGGGACTCTCAGCCTCCTGCCTCTAACAGCTAGAATGTCTCATAAAAAGTACAATCAAGTCATGCAGAGTAAAACAAATAAAATAGAGAAAGTATATAAAAATATATGTTGCTATTTCTGTGCATATCGTTCAAAGCGTATGTCTTAACACTATGGCCTCTTAAAACTGCAGAAAAAAAATGGCACAGTTTAAAAAGCTTTTTCTACTTCCTCCTTGTCCTCATTTAGCATAAGGCACGTTTGGCAATCCTGATATGGGCTGACAGTGCGGATCAAGTGTGAGCGAGCCAACCACTGCGATGGCGCGCGCAAACACACATGCAGAGGCGGCCGGGGATGGACAGACAGGTAGCGAGGACAGGCCCGGGCGCTCGCCATGGATGGTGCAGGAGAATCGGGAAGCGAGAGCCTGCCCCCTGCTGGCTCCTCAGCCTCATGTCTGCAGCCCCAGTCGTGTCATTTTAGCCGACAGGAAGGAATGGAGCACAAACACCAAGGGCTTGGGGCTGGTGTTCAGGTCGAACCCCTGGCGGACAGAGGGAGAGAGAAGTGTTGGCAGAGTGCCCACTGTCATTCTCGCCTACAGTTGATAGGGAAACACAGAGCTAGATTATAACCATCAGCAATATGCATTCCATCAGTGGTACTCGGGTAGCGCCCCCAGGTGGTACATGAGAGCAGGGTTGATTCCGGGATTTACGGTGTGGGGCTTAGGCGGGGCCAATTGATCATTAGCCAATGACATGTTATGATTCGGTGAACGACAGAGAAGGGGGTACTATGGGGACCAATCAGCTTTCAGCTGAGCATACACCCCAGAACAATAGACGCTCAGGTTCTCAGCATGGTGTGACTGACCCGCTTGGATTGGGTTCAGAGACATATTATCTGAACTTTGTGTCACCTACACAAACTTGACAGCCTTGCACAACACGGTTGTCATTTTTACTGTGATTCAGGTTACTGTGATTTATTTTCTTTAATTACTTGGTTGCTTTGGTACTTGGTCCACAAAGTTCGACAACCACTGATCCAGCAAAATGTGACGGTCCAGTGAGGCCTACCAGCTCGCCCTCAGGGCCGCCAAAGTCCAGGTAAAGGTGGCGGATCCCGTCGTCGGCCGACATCCGGAGCTTCTCAAAGGGGTAGCGGAAGAGCACCGCATCCCCTGGAGCGTCGTCCTTCTCCCGGGTGACAGTGAAGCCCTTCTCATAGTGCACGGTGAGCCGCACTTCCTGCTGGCTGCAAAGGCAGCCTTTGGGGGGGGGGGGGGGGGCACTGTTAGACTGGGCAGGGCCTGTGTGCGTGTGACCGTGTGCTGCACGAGAACAGGAAAGGGAACAAAGTGGAGCTTCCCAGCTCATTCTGCCGGTGCATCCGTCTGTCTGTTCAGTCTATCGGTCTGCCTGTAATAACCCCGGCTCCTCACCGATGGACACCTCCTTGACGAGCGCGGCAGCTGCGTTGCCCCCCTGTACCAGCGCCCGCGTCCATGACGACAGGTCCCAGTGGGTCTCCACCCGGAAGACGTGGGACTCGACCCCGCGCGGCGTGCCCGTGCGCGTGCCGAACACCAGGTCCCCGGCCAGTGCCGGGGAGCTGCGGGCGCTGCCGGAGTGCACTAGTCTGGGGGGGGGGGATACAGCATGCAGGTTAGCCGAGACCCCGCTGTGTGTGTCGCTGTGTGTGTGGTCCTGATCCTCCTTCCCAGCGAAAGGTCCATTTACGCTACAGAAATAAGTACAGGAACCATCACGATAAATGTTGTGTATCATGGTACACATGGTTACATGGCCGACAGGGTTAATATTACTATTAAAATAACTCCGCGTCTCTGCTCCCACACAAGGAGAATCGCGTCAGTGATAATATGTGTGTGTTTGCGAAGGTCGACGTTTGGCGCCACCTGGTGGCCAGCAGTGGGTGTATCACCAAGGGGGACGCCCAGGCCTCCAGGGTCCAGGGCACCGAGTAAAAGAGCAGGATGTCTTTATCTGTCAGCGCCATGACGACGGGCCGGTACTGGTGCCGCATGCCATCCATCTGCATCTAAGGACGAGAAGGTGGGGGCGTGTCACACGTGCCCAGTCTGTATGTGCGCGTCTCGCTGGCACGCGCGCCCGTCCCCCCCGCCCACGCACCTGCTCGGCCAGCCAGCCGATGTGGTTGAGGTGCCGGTGTGAGCCGCCGGCGCCCATGCGCAGGATGGAGTTGATGTGGGCCAGTGCCTGGGGCAGCAGGGCGGCGATGTTGGCGTGGATGGCCGTGAACCAGGCGCTGGCGCTGGCACTGTCTTTGCACCGCAGGATTACCGTGTGCAGCCCGTCCGGAGAATGCAGCTCCAGCAGCCTGAGAGGGGGACGTCGGGTCAGTCCCCACGTTCTGGAACGCTCCGTACAGGAAATGCATCCGAAGGGCCCCAGCAGCCGGCTTTTGGAGGACCCCCGTCCCATTGACCAGATAAGAGGCCAGCTTTGCAAATCCTTAAGCCCTTAACTGTTTCGCTGACTGTACTCACCATGGCAACTAGGCTTTTGGACGTGAGCCACGCCGGATAACCGTTGTTGCTGTGGCCCCACGGCAGGAACGTCAAGCACAGGAAATTTTTAAATAAACACGATTTAACAAATCACACATACATTTTCATTTTACACACCTACCGAATTTCAGCTCGCTCAGCTCTTTGATGTCGCTGCATTAAATGGACCGGCAGAGGATGGAAATTTGCAGAAAGTACCATAACGCGGGGAAAAGGGCGCCGTCGGGTCGGCAGGAGGACGTACAGGCCGGCCGCAGGGAGACCGTTTCCGACACCGAAAAAGGGGCTAAATGTAGCCGCACAGATGGTGTGCCTCTCCCGCACGCTACGGCGGCCAACAGGCCCGGATCGCAGATTCTGGCACTGCATCCCCACGGGCAGGAAGTGTACTTTCATCTGACAGGAAAAGGTCTCTTCTGGACGCTGACCGAGTTTGCTAAAACTGCGACGTGACGCTTTTGTATCGAACACTTCCATGTTAGCGCTGTGGCTAACGTTTGTTTTTTTTTTTTGGAAGATATTCTGTCAGGGCAGCTCAGTGGGTGGCAGTGCCCCCCCTCACTGCAGGGTCAGGGTGACGAATGCCGCATACACGCGCACACACACACGCACGCACACGGGTGGTGGGTGGCTCCTACCTGTTCTCCAAGTCTGGCATGGTCAGGTTCCTGCAGATGTAGCACATCTTGAGAGGTATGACTTTCTTATCCTTGGGACCAAGCCCCCGGTGGGTGGGTGAGCCGGAATCCTCACTTCCACCCAGGCTGGGGGAGTGTGTGCCCCTCACCCCATCCCGAATCGCGTCCCAGGGCAGGTCTGACGCCAGATTGGGCTTCTTGAAGAGAAGTGGCGATACCTCCCTGATGTACTTCACTGCAAACAGAGGCCAGGTGGACAAGTAAATAACCATTTAGGAGAAATGAGAGTCAGAAAGCCTAAAGTGGCAGGAATTCTAACTGGCTCATGAGAATTAGAATTTTATTTTTTTTACCAATTCCATGTATCCCATACATGTGACCAAAATGCCTGTTAAACATGAGGCGGGATTCTGCGCTAACCGTCGACCCCTGTGTGGCCCAGATGCATACGAGAAAAACCAACAGACAGAAACACTGCCCGCCCCACGCAAACGTTGGAGACGTGTGGCATTATACTGTCAACATTAATGCAGTCTAATGTGACCGTGGTGTGTGCGAGGGCAGTCGTGTGAGCGGCACAGGACATCAGATACTGCAGCAAAGCCTGTAGGTGCATGCAAAGTGACTGGCCATTGTGAAACGGTTGAACATATCGACAATGTGATTGGAAGTTGCGAAAAGATTCTGTACATATATCCAATGTGACTGGCGGTCACAAAATGATGGTGTACCCATCTTCAATTTAACTGGCTGTTGTGAAAGTACACATCACATATATGACAATGTTTTTTATGCATCAACTTGGCAAATGTGCTTCTGGCAAGTATAGTATAGTATAGATATACTTGACAATTAGTTATTAGATGAGAAAAAGCTAATCCAACTTATTTTGATCATCCTAGTTATCCTGTCAACTCATAATGCTCTGTGTGTTAGTGGACTGATCCCGTTTTAGAAACACCCTCAAGGGCTCAACCACCAGCCAATTACATTGACTATATGTACAGCATCATTTTGTGGCAGCCAACCGCACTGACAAAGTCCATGACTGCACCCTGGAGATATCCATGGTTCCCGTTTCCACAGCTCCACACCGACTGGAAAGGCAGAGAGCCAGGAGAGCACCTAGACAGACCGGGACCACGGCGAGAGGATGCCCCGAGGACGGGGGACGGGGAGGCTATGGAGAGGAAGCTCCTGGCCAAAGTCTACATGTCCCAGGGACGGCTTAACCGCACATCCGGGACAGCTTGCGCACGTCGGTCCAAAAGCAGCACTACATTTAGTTGTTTTACGTTTTTAAAATGAGGGAATCTGTCCAAAAACGTTTCCAGCTACCAGGCCACTCTTCAAGCCCCGATTAAAGACCTCATTAGTGCCATCAAGTCTGTCATTCGTTTCCATTTCTGTGCTTAATTAGAGCAACACACAAAGGACGGCG
>JAODKN010000021.1:18392885-18403013 GCA_026774425.1 Petrocephalus zakoni
GTTCATGTGTGTGTGTAAAGGCAGGCATCCCAGTGCTTTTGGCAATACAGTCGTCCCTCCTTTATCGCGTTTAATCCATTCAGGACTCTAGCGCAAAAAGTGAATTTCCGCGAAGTAGGATTCTTTATTTATAAATTGAATATTTTCATAGTTAGAGCATAGAAACAAAGATGCTTCCGATGCGTAGCGATGTAGAAGCGTGTATGAGAGACACGACCTTGCGTGAGGCTGAGCCAGTCAGTGGCCAGGATAGGAAGAGGATATAATTGACTCAGACAACCGAAAGCGCGCACTTTCATTTTCACTGTCTCGGTCAACTGTTTAATGGATATATAGTACCGTATATACTTTAATGAGCACAGTACTGTATTTGAAAAAACCACGATAGAGTGAAGCCGCGAAAGTCAAAGCACGAAGTGGCGAGGGACGACTATATTGTATATGCCTAGCAATTAAATAGCTGTCATTAGTTGTTCAATGATTTTTTTCTAAGTTTATTATATTACACTAACATTTTCAGGCCAAGTATCTGGATCGTCCCGAAAGGCTCAGACTAAGGGGGCCATTAGATATTTTGGGCCCCATGAAAGCGTATCATATTGGGCCCCTAACCCAGACCAATTCATTTGTTTCAAAATTTTTTGGGCCCCTGTCATTCTGGGGCCCTTGGAATCATCCAAACGTTCCCCCGCTGTATGATGTCCGTGGTCTAGACTAATCAACCAAGTTGTACCATCTGATATACAGAATAAATGGCAAAACACAAACAGCATTGCAAAAAGTCATTGTGTAGAAACTGTTTTTGTGTAGAATTTCATTGTGTAGAAAATTTTCTGGCTATACTACCTATACTGTAAAAGTGCTTTTACTAAATATTAATCATATGCGCGAAAGGACGCGGCTGAGGTGACTTGGGCATCTGTCAAGAACGCCTCCTGGACACCTCTCTGGGGAGGTGTCTTGAGCGAATCCAACCGGGAGGGGGTCCAGGACGTGCTGGAGAGATGGTCTGGTCTGGGAACACTTCGGTATCTCCCCAGATGAACTGGAGGAGGTGGCTGGGGGAAGGGATTGGGGAGCTCTGCTCAGCCTGATGCCCTGTGACCTGAACTCAGATAAGTGGCAGAAAATGGATGGATGAATAATGAATATTCATTCCAAAGTATCATCATTTTTCCAATCCCGTTTAGATTGGATGCACATTTTTTACAGGCCTTGCACAATATCCTTTATTGCGGCAGCTGGGCCTTTACGACCTTTTACAGCCCTATAAATCCCGAACAAACCCAGACATATTGATTCCATAATCTTGGGAGAATGTACTTACTATCGCTCAGCAGCAGGAAAGCCACGCTGTTCTGCCATGAAGGTGAATATTTCGACACGAGCTTTACAACACAGTATGCTCATTGATGGGAACTAACAGAATGCGAATCTTATCTGTCCTAGTAAATAATAAGTAAAATAAACAGTCACAAAGCATACTAAGAAATATACACAAAGGTTCCTCTGGTTCCTGGAGATATAACTGCAACAAACTCATCGGTTACTTCAGAACTGAATAATCTGTTTTTCCGAAACTTTGAACAGAACAGAAAATGACAAAGTCAAAGTCAGAAAATGAAGTCCACAAAGAACTAATTTAAGTGGTGATACAAAAATCAACACGGCTTGAAGCTCATTAATAAACATGCATAAATCAAAATATTTATTGCAAATGGTCCTTATTAAATTATTTTTAACATTAGGCTGCACACCGAGAGAATCGTACCACTGTGATTGTGAAAAAGAAAAACACAGAAACTAAAAGAGTATTATACCCAATCATATATATTAGTTATGAGTCCCAAAAAACACTTATCATTAGGCTGAGCAGCAAATCATGTTCAAAGCAAACATGAATATAAATCGGATGAATAGAGCCAAATGACTGCAAAGTTTAATGGACCGAATACGGCCAGTCAGCTCAGTGCTGATTTTCACGGGAGATGTGCTATAAGTGCAAACTATGCAAACAATCTTCTGTCCATGGATGAGAACAATGTATTAGTCAAATTCAGATGGACAAGCCAATTCAAGATCATTGCATAGCATCTGTTACCAGGTGTGTCCTGTGAATCAGTACACAAAAATCGGAGTATTTTATGTCTGATGTGCGTCCATACCAGGCAGTGGCATTACCTGTACTGTCCCCATGCCCTGTGGTGCAGGTCAGCCCACGCCACTTTTAACACATACTTTGGTGTGGTAGATTTCGTACCCCCTGCCCTATATATAATTTTAGAATTGTCCATTGTGTTGTCATTCCTTTGCAGAAAGGTTAGTGTTATGAATTGTATTTCAGCCTTGCGTGCTGTTGGCTTAAAGTGAGCTGTTGCACCAAACCCCCCCACGCCGCACGTTTGCTGGCATAGACACTATCCCTTTTTATTTTGATTCCCTTCAGTTGCGCATATTTCGCTAATGATATTTTAGAGGTTTACGGCTTGCGCTGGGCCACTTTCTCGCGCATTCTGTGGGGAGAAGTGGTGCCAGTATTCTTCCTTTACTGGGGAGTTTTCGCTTCTGTCCCGGTGAGGTTTTGGCAGAAAATCTCCAATGATTTTCGACAGGAGAGTGTGCTTGACCGCAATCCGCTTCGGTTACACATGTTTCCTATACAAATTGTACTACACTCTTTCTACAGGTAACAATTAACATGTTTGACAATTGCAACAGCAAAAGGTACAACCTTTATGCGACTTTTTCACATGGGATGCCAGGAAAGTAATAATGCCTGAAAAGGATTCATTTGTTCTTTATTCATTTCTTTAGAACAAAGATGCATCAGAGGCCACATTTTCAATAACTTCATATCGCATGATGCAGACAGTTCCATATAGACACACACCTGCATATTTCCCCCGTTTCTCTGGTGCTTTACTGAGATGACACATTCTTCATGCCTCATTAGTGCCACGCTCCCTCCTTCCTTATTGCAGGTACCGGCAAATTAAACTAGTTAAATATTAAACTTAAGAAAAAGAAAAAAAAAAAAACTAAGCCAACATATTCCTTCATAACTTCAGAAAACTGTCAAATTTCTGCAAGATGCAGACAGGGTGAGCTGCAATCATAGAAATTCCAAGGTTTCTAATCGTCTAACTCTGGTGGCAGGAAAAAAAAATAAAGGAAAACCATTAGACAAAACTGAGTGCATGGTGAGGGTTTTTTTTTTGCGTTCTTTTCAAATTTATAAAACACATGAATAACAGTGCGTGCATTCAATGTGTACTGTGTAAACTGCACAAACATCTGTGCATAGGTACAAACGTGTAGATCCACAAGTCTCCATCAGAGGGCATCACACTGCCAAACGGTATAAGCAGGAAAACGGCAAGTAAGTGGTTCAATGGGGGCCATGCAGGGGATGCATATCCATTATGCCTTTGACCCCCCTTACTTCTAAGCCAAAGTGCTAGAGGTCCATCTGGGGCAGACGCCCTCAGCCCTTGGCCGGCAGAGTCGTTTTTGACGGGAGCCAGCTAAAGCGATAGTGTTTACGCGACGACACCAGATCCAAGTCGAGGCGCTTCTGCTCACTATCGCTGTCCACGAGCTGGTAGCCCAGCAGCGACATGGCACCCTTGCACACCTCCTGGATACGCTTCACCTTGCCGTGAGTTAATACGGTGCGCCAGGCCTGGGACACGTCCTCGGCGTTGCGCGAGGTGATCCTGAAGGCGTCATTCTTCGCGCCCTTGCCCTTGCCGTGGGTCACCTTGTAGATCCAGTCCCGTAGATGCGGGGTCATCTCCAGGCCGACAAAGCTGTACATGCTCTCGATCTCCGCCAGCGGGTCGCGCACCATGTCCTCGTAGCGGACCATCTTGTAGCGTCCGCGCAGGAAGGTGGGTGGTTTCAACATGGCGGTCTCGTAGATGCGCACGTGGCTACGGCATACCTCCCGCATGACGCGGAAGTCATTGTCGAGGGCCTGCGCGTCGCCCTGCTCCAGCACCAGCGCGTTGTCCTTCAGCAGAGCCCTCATGGCCTGCTCGCGGGACTTGACCACGGCGCGTGGGTCTCGGATCAGGTGTATGATCCTCAGGTCAATGGAAGGGTCACGCAACAGCGGATATAGTGACTCCAGCTCGAAGAACCGCACCTCCTTTAGCACCACGTGGCTGTAGCTGTGGCAGGCCTCTTGCGCCCCCTGCAGGCCGCGCACATCGCAGCGGCGCCGGCACTCCGTCTCGTTGGTGATGGAGTCGCGCGGCGTGAGAGGGCAGGCGGGGGGCGAGCAGAGGGCGCGGCTGTGGCTCCACATGAAGAGGCTGGAGACGTTGCGTTGGTTTGGTGTGTAGGCCTCAAACACGGACAGGTCGCACTGGAAGACGCTGCGGACCAGATCGCGCACCGCCATGCGCAGGGCCCGCGCCCCCGGCTGGCGGAGGGTCGTCCACACGTGCCACCCCGGCTCCATCAGGTAGAAGACGCTGGGGTGCTGGCTGAACACTTGCCCCAGGAAGGAGGAGCCCGAGCGCCAGGAGGAGAGCAGGAGCACGTGCACCTTGCCCTGCGGGGGTGTCGACACCGACGGCAGGAAGTGCCCGTACCAGCCAAAGAGCAGCACCATGGCCAGGCCCTGCAGAAGCACCAGGGTCAGCAGCGCCGACGGGATCAGCTTGCAGCGCAGCATCGCCGGGAGGTCGCCCCACCTGCCTAGAGGGGCGAGAAGCCAAGACAAGCCAAGTGGCCCATATTCTGGATAAGCGGTTGGAAGATGAATTGACCAAAAAAAAACTCTGTGGATTTTGTGCTTATTACACCCAAGCTAGCGTTTCCCAACCCAGTCCTTGGGGTCCCCCGGACAGTCTGCATTTTTGCTCCTTCTCTGCACCCAATAGGGAGCAAAAACATGGCCTGGGTTAAGATACACTGACCTCAGGCATATTTTCGTCCTTCTATCTTTGTTGTTTTCTTCATTGGCTCTTGTATGTTTTTTTTAACTCTGCATTAAATCTGCACGTTATGCAACCGTAACGTCTGTTGAAGAAGACTGCCCTCTCCACGGAAAATCTGGTACATTTACCGTCCCGTTTGCATAAAAACTGAGGACCAATTGCAGCACAGAAGGTCAGGGAAGCAGCCTCTTTCTGCCTTAAGAAATTTCTTCCCTGTTCAAGTTCATTCAGTGTGGTTGTATCATTAGGTCACTAAACATATTGCTTCCATTCAATATGAGGGGCTAAATGCTAGCAGGCACATGCATCCATGGCCCGAAAAAGGTCACCCAGGGTCGGGGGTGGGGTGGGGTGGTGAGAACACAGCAAAAAAAAGACTCTGAAAGAAACGTATGACTTACAGCAACCCTAATGCTGTAGGAGGTTTGGCCAATTAAAATGCACACTTTTCTAATTCGTGTAAGTTTTTGTCACTCCTGACGGAAGGTCAGTCCCAGTTATGTTTCCGTTTAAACCAAAGAATGACTTATCGGCATTACCGCTGTATAACATACCGCATATTGTAACTTTTCAGTTGCCGTCTTTTACTTTCTTTTAATTTTGACCAAAATGGTACAAAGTAACACTATATTGACAACTGTTGTCTCCCTAATTTACTCCCATAAATCATAACGAATTAAACAATAATATCAACACAGCGTTTTATAAACCTAACAACTTTCTTTTTAAAAAATGGCAGTTTATTCCCCGTCAAAATAAATAACATGCAAAATTAATTTCTGTAAAAACAGGGATTAAAAATTAGTATTCATGCAATTTAAATGAGAGCATAGAGTTGCTCCAATATATTTAAAATGAGTTATAATCTAGTATAACCTGTTTGGATTTACTACCATGTTATTTAATGTCGAGTGCAAAGCCACCAATTCCGAGAGACATGTTGCAAATATTTCTTTGTATTAACACTAGTTGATATTATTGGCCTGTTTAGCTCCTACTTGTTCTTGGAGCTCGTTAAGCTCAAAGTCATCATGAGCTCCACCGGTCCCAGGACATTTTAGGGGCCAGAAAGTATACCACAGGTGGACCTTCCAAAATGAATTTGACCCCAAGAGCACTTTAAATCCCAAAGAGAAGTGGGTAATTGGCTTACATTCTAGAGGACACAGCATAACCCCATAAGTTTCCTCTGTGTATGTTCTGTAATCTCATAAAACACTACAGGAAAAGAATGAGTCCTGATATCCTGGCAAAGGAATCATTTACAAAATGTGTCTTTAATACAGCAAAATCCGCTCCACATTCTGGAACATTACAAACCGCTTCGGGTATATAAGTTCTTTTTTCCCCGTTCCAAATATTCAGGACTTAACTCAGCTATGGTAGGAATCTGCACCAATAAATTAGTGAACATTTTCACTCATCTAGTAATAGGTCTGTACGATTCCTAGTGAACATGATCACTACTGTATAACAGTTTCATGAGTTTCTGAATGTTACACACTGACATCAATAAGATGGATGGATAAATAAGTTAATGAACTCTTAAAATTGTGTCTTAAGTTTGACTGACGGGAAAATAAAGATTGTTCCCTCACTGCTAATAAGGAATTGTAACGGCACCCTGCAATTAAACATGTCCTCTGAATTTTACATTTAAAAAATTAATAAATATATAGATATCCATAATATATTATATTAATAAGCAATATGAAAATTGAGAAATCACTGAATGGTTTATAAAGAAACATCTCAGCAACCCCTATTAATCATCCATTATCCATATTTTGTACCTGATTGTCTGCAAATGTAAAGTATGTTGCCTCTTTGCTTTCAGCATAACAATCCTATTCTATACTTTGATTTTCTCCCACTTTCCATGTAAAAGAATAGAAAACAATGGTTCAAGTACATAATTCTACGAGAAAGAAATCTAAAGCTAACGACGGCAGACGCCTCTTACATTGTACTCATAGATCTTATTACCCGCTGAGGGAGTCCGCAGTGGTTATAATAGACGGAGCCCGACAGATGGACGAGAGAGGAAAGCCAGTGAGAAAACGGCAGTCTCTGTAGCTACAGAAAATACAGTGCACTCTGTGTGCCCTCTTAAAGATAAAAAAGGTTATCAAAATCCTAGTGTAAAATCTCATTGGCTATATAGAAAAGTAAATAAGACAGATGGCAACGAAAACCCAGACTCTTACTGCACTCCGTCATGGAGATACCCCAACAACTGCGTTGGACGTCAAGAAACCCACAAATTCGGTACACAAAACAATGCCCGTTTTGGCGTAACCATATGACTTATTTCCTCTCTAAATGGTGGATTTCAAAATAAGCTGGGCACACTGAATGCGTTTTTCCTCCGAGCAGACCATGAAAGGGCATCATTACATCACATTTGCAGAAATGCCCTTCTGCCTCTAGAATTTATACACAAGAGAATATAGTTACATCGATTTCCAACTTAAAATAAACACATCCTGCTTCATAAACCGAAAACGTTAAACGGCATAGTCCTATATATTTAAACGCAAATGAAATGCAAAACCTTAATTTCTGTAAACCTGATTGTTATAAATGCATATGCTTACGGTTAATAACATAAGTAGCAGTTTTATAGTACTTGTGCCTAAACAGGAGTCTGTGTGCTGGATTTAATGCCATAATGGTAGGCCTGTATCCTAAAACAAGCGCGAATAACATCATTTTTACAGTAATTTTTAAGTATTATTATAGTTAGAAAATATTCTCAGAAACACTCTAATAGCCTAGGTTTATTAAGCCAAAGGACTTCCATCAGCAAAATTACACTTAATTATACAAAAAAAACAGGGTATGCGTTACTTTCTATTCATTTTTAATTGGTAACTTAATAACCGATTCTCTGTAGGCTAATTGAAACGCTTTAATATAATCAGGATGAAAGATGGTGTGCATCGCGAACCGGAGCCAGTTTAAAGAATGTATTTTTACTATGGTACAGAATACAAAGAAGAAATACACATCTTAGAATTCGGAATTTTCCAGTGTAGAGATTAACAGAGTGAAAAGCAAGTAAAGTAAAAAGCAAGTTCACTGCAATAAGGCGCCTATTGCTGGTGGGCGTCATGCGAAGAGGTACACGGCGTCCGCCGACCCCACCGGCGGCCGTGATCCGTAACTTTCCCCGACGGACAGCTGTCCCTGACAGTTATCCTGACGGCGTTTTTAACCGAGCGCCGCTACATCAACAACAGCGAGGCACAAGCTGCTCGAAAGCAGCTGAAAGCGGAGCTCCATGTCACGGGAGCGGCCGCAGATTTATAAATAGGTGCGCCCCCTAATCGCCTTAATGCGGGACGCGGACGCGATGCACCTACAAACAGTTTGTTCGTATTTTATCGAGAGGGAAAAAAGGGGGGCATAAACACGTACCTCCTGGTATGGCTTCCCGGGAAGACGCGAAAAACGTTCCCAGCCGAAGTAATCTGGCTAGTCCTCTTCCCCGGAGACGGCCGAAGATCATCAGTGGACACTGGTCATTTGCACAAGGACCTCAGGTCTCAGGATGTCAGTACAAAGAATAGCATTGAGACGTGGCCATGAAGCGCTGGGCGGGTGAAGGAGGGCTCGGCGGCTTGATCCTGGAATCACAAGATGGCAAAGTGTTACACGTTACACACACCGGAGGTCAATTTAATCCACTTTGTACGGTTTTAGTCGCATTGATACACTTTGACACTGTAGCATAATACTGGGGATAAAAGTTCTACAGAGCCTTATTTAAAGACACCGAGTAAGTAGGCTAGGACGGGATTTTAGAGGAGAAAAGCAACTAATTCTTTAACAACCAGTTAAAGTAGATCGTGGGTCCTGCTGGAGTCCTAATGTCGCTGTGGGCTGTGTCCGCACCTCACTTTAAACGCTTCGCTTCTCGCGGCCACTAGACAGACGCATCCGTGACTTTTTTGCCAATTACTCCCTTTCCATTGTAGAATCGTCGGCAGACGGACGGCCCACGGAACTTACCAAGTGTGTGCTGTTATTCACGGGGCTCCCATTAACAAGCAGCACCATCTCCAGTTAATTCGAGTCGCGATTTTGATGTTTTCTAACCAGGCAAGAATTTTGCCAGGAACATTCCCAAGTAGAGGACAATGCAATTCGCACCTCTTCCTGTTCCCAGCAATGATCTCCGTATTTGTCTATATAAATATAAATTGACCACCATTAACCAATTGTTTTTTTTTTAACTTAGTTTATTATTAGTCGAGAACTCTAAATACGCCACAACATTCTGAAAATTCTCTTTAAATTGTTAAATTTCTGACCAGACATTGTGACAGTACAATCTGTTTCCTGTTTCCTAATTTGAAGTTTCTAAGTAACGTGGATGGAAGTGAGACAAGAACGCATTGTTCCACCGTTAAGTCTCTCGGTATTCTCACAATCACACAGATTAGGATATTCTGGAGCGGTTTTCTGCCTTCCGACTCGAAAAATTGCTTCCAAGCGCCACCGCGTATGTGTATAAACAAACATTACATTACCCCAATATCTGTAAAAAAATCCTACCCTTATGTGTTAATGTGGTTTATCTTAAATGTCATTAATATTTTGCTGATATTTGTATTTATTGCTAACACTGTTAATATCATATATAATTTTATATCATTTGTATTCTTACAGACTCCGTATTTCTTTTGATTGTTGCGACTACTATAAATTGTGATCTTTGTTTTAATTAAAGTAAAAAAAAAATCAACAATTAACGAAATTAATGTTTATGTTTTACCTGGAACTAAACTTGTTTGATACTATATTCTTATCATTAGAGCTACACTTCGCTACACAAAACTGCTAAACCACAGGAAACTGTAAGTAGCAGCTTTTGGCAGCATAAACCTGTAGTTGTGAAAAACTGCCACCACACCACACTGTAAATAACTAGCAGCTTCTGACAGTTATACTGATAGCATAAATTCTTATACAGATGTCTATTCAACACTATAATTACAACAAGAATAAATAAATAAACCAACACATATTCCACCTATACAACACAAGTTTCTTCTCAATGTTCATTTATTTAAATCAACACCACAACGCGTGATTGTATAATAGAATAGAATAGAATAGAATGCCTTTTATTGTCACTGTACACAAGTACAATGAGATTGAAGCATCACCTCCAGTG
>JAODKN010000021.1:18403113-18413984 GCA_026774425.1 Petrocephalus zakoni
GAAGAACTGAACTATTTAGCTAAGCACAGGAGCCTTTCAGGTTTAAAGTAGTTTGTAAAACCTGAAATAGCTCAAAGTGTCTGGGATGACATGGAGTATCTGGTCACCCTATGTGAGTGGGATACTGGAACCTGGCAGTTGTACTTTGCGCACTTCACTTTACCTGCCTTCATTTTTATGTTTGTATGCGTGTCATAGTATGTTGTAATACCACTGCAATGAGCATTAGAATTTTCATTGTGCTATGTATACAGTGACAATAAAGACATCTTATCTCTTTTCTCTCATGCATCTGGCATGACTCTCACGCTTTCAGTCTTAATCTCATGCTAGGATGACCAGATAATCCATGTTGGATAGGTCACTTTGAGCTACTTCAGGTTTTACAAACTACTTCAAACCTGAAAGGCTCCTGTGCTTTGCGAAATAGTTCAGCTCTTCTTGTGCTTTGACTAGTTTGTTTCCTAGACTGAAAGACTCATCCAGTTGTTTCACATTAACGTTAGTGGCACGTGCATGATTGTAGGAGACTGACCAATCAGCTAGCAGCAAGAATGCAGCGCTTAAATCAGGGGTGCCCGGTGTGTATGCGGGTTTTCGCTGCAACTCCCTAATTAAGTTACCAATTAAAGGACTGATTGGCCGAAGAGTCCTCAAACCTGGGTTTGAACAGCTAAAGGTTATCCCGAAAACCTGCATACACACTGGCCCTTTGCGGGTACGATTGGGCTCCACTGGCTTAAATGAAATCCAGGTCCTTTTCATTGAAATGGTAGTTTACAAATCCTGTCCTATCTCAAAGTGTCCGGGATGACATGGATTATCCGGTCACCCTATTTCACGCTCTCATGTTCATGGAAGAAATGCCAGATCTATAAACCTAAAACGAGCTAAATTAAGAGTGCTGGGGTAGTTTACAAACCACACAATTTACAAAGTAATAAAACTGTTACATACACGTATGTGCACATACACGTATGTGCTGTGTCTCACGCAACAACCCAATTTGGACTCAGCATGTGCAGAAATTCCATAATTTCTGCTTACTACTGCTTTATGGTAGCTGCGCAAGTTTATGATTTGTTTTATTTAAAAAGTGGTATGCATATATCACTTATTTGAATTATATTTAATGATTTTTTTATATTATTACACAGAATTTTATTTGCTTTTAAATAATTTGTACTTACCACTTATATTTATTATTTTTAAAATAATTTGTACTTATCACTTATATTTATTATTTTTAAAATAATTTGTACTTATCATTAATCACATTTATTATTTTAATTTTGACTGTCAATGTTTTTTATCAGTGTTATATAAAAAACTGAGGTAGAAGCAAAGGTTATGCATCATCAAATTGTAAAATGGAGCAGTAATTCCTGTGCGTGCATAGTCCAAATTGAGTTTCCGGTCCAAAATGAAAATCTCACACCAGCCAGCTGACAAAAGTTTGCGATCGTGCTGTGATCTTGTGAAAATTTGACTGCAATGTCAGAATCCCTTTTGCTTGAGAGAGAGAACAGTTGTACAGTGCTGTATAATAATGTATAATAATGTATAATGTGCTTTATTACTGTATTCAATGCTGCTAATGTCTTCCTGTGTATTAATTATCATTAGGCCTGTTGCAATTATTACATATTTGCCTGATCGCAATTACTTGAGCTGGCCACCATTATTATGCATAATATGCTAGAATTGTCTCCATGCATCTGTATAAAAACAGCTGGATGATATTTCTATCACTATTTCCATGTCATTTTCTACCATGTAATATCTGACTGGCACTTGTTTAATGACATCATCTCGTTACTGAACACATCCACATATCACGTCCTGCCTTCCTGCCCCTCCCATTCTCCCCCCAGGGTGGCTAACGAGCCACGCCTGCTGCCTGTTTTGCCTCTCCCTCGTCCCCTCATGTAGATCACTCCAGCTGCTGCTTGTTTGCCCCCACCTCAACCCCGCATAAGAGTGCCTCCCAGTGCTGTGCTGCCCAGTCTGGTCATTGGCATCATCCCCTGCGTGTGCCTGTAATTTCCCCATAAATACACTCCTGTGTTTTGGCCCTGCCTGGCCTTTTAATTTCCCCTGTCTGGGCTGTAGAGCAAAATAAAGCTCTTTGTGTTTACCCTGACACCTGCTCCTTGTCTCTGGTTCCTTTTGGCTGTGACACTGTACTATGACGTATATGTACATTATTTCGCACAGGTTTGCACCTGGCATGCATGCACCGTTCCACTTCATGGCATATTTCACTACATTTTCACGACCCAACTTGGGGGTACTTATCCCAAAAACTTCTGTTAGCAACTTGAATAGCTGGAACTGTTCAGTTGCCTACGGCTAATGTTGTTAGCAGCTATGCTAACCCCCCCATTTGGCACCCCCAATCGGAGCAACCAGAAAAAGCACAACAGAGACCTTGTTGAATAAATGCATCTCAATAGCCGTAACCTTAAAACCTTACATTCTCATGTCAACTGCAGCCACAATATGCACGCAAGGCACATTTACCATAGACAGCATAAAACCACTCGCAGATGGTCTACAAATTTTGCTCCCTCCTATTTTCCTGGGAGGTGGGAGGGAGCAAAAACGTGGACCGTCTGTGGGACCCCGAGGACTGGTGTGAGAAACACTGTATCAAAGATCCTGCCATGGCTTGATACAGGACCAAAAAGTGGTGCTGATCAGGCATGATGAAGGAAGGATGACATGTGAATTTGGGCCTCGGGACTGCGTCAGGACGTTGGAGAGATGACAGCTTGCGTATGTTTCCGCTCTGGTGCTGGAGAGCAGACAGCGGGAGAGTGAGGCTTGTGTGTGTTTAAGTCCTGGGAGTGGACCAGGAGCCGCGTTAAAGAGAACTCTGTTAAAGAAGCCGATTGTGTCACTGTGGAATAACTTACTGTGGTGCTGGCACTGCCGGCGGCTGAAACGGATGCACGCATACACGGAGCGGTCAACATATTAGCATGACATCTGGCTTTGCACAAAGGCAACACATGGAACTAACTATACACGCACTACAGCAGAGCCGATGGAGAAAAGGGCCCCGCACAAGGGTCTCTCTCACTCTCTGCTGCTTTTTCATACAACTCCAGAAACAATGACAGAATAGCTCCTGATTGCCATAAACTCTTATCACGTGCCTTGGGATGACTGAGTTCTGAAAACCACTATATATAAAAAGAAAATGGCATTCCGTTTTGGAGAAAACAAGGACCAATTTTTTGGTTAAAGTTTTCTTGTAAATGTGGTCACTGGGCTTTGGTGAGTCAATGGCTTCAGTAATGAGTAAGCTTACACAGTGCCTTGAAGTGTTCTCTGGGAAAAGAAAACAACGCCCACAAGTTAATTCTAGTGTGTGCTTGTTACCAGAAAGCCAGTCTCACTCCTGCTTTGCTCCCAAATTGACGTGTATGCTGCAGTTTTCATTATTTTGTAAAATTACTAAATACACATATAAAGAACTATGGGCCTAATAATATGCTCAAGACAATTTGATAAGGTCATAATGTTCTGACAATCCCAGAGGAAATTAGATTGTATGTCAGGACTCCCACAGCTAAGTCTGTTCTTTTTATTAAAATTTATATATATATATATATATATATATATAGTAAAATAATAAAATAATTAAAATAAGATAATATAGTCATAGGTATAACACACGTGAGCAGCGCTGAAGGAAACATTTTTTTAAAATGTAATTTATTCTATCTCATAATTATATTGCACTTATATTGTAACCAGCAGAGAAGTGTAGGGTTAGGTCTAGATATGATGTGCAAATGATTAAATAATTTAGTATAACATATATTAAAATGCTGTTCCTATAGCATCCTTATCCACGGTGTCCCCTGACACACACTACATTCCCTCTGGAACAGGTTCCAGGTTAATTATAACCTTGTACTGGAAAAGAAGTTATGGGTGGACTGATGTTTTTTCCTGGTTAAAGTGTTAAGTTGTAATTTTTGAACTCATGTTATACTTGCACTTTGCATTACACTGTGGTGAAATATGTTTATGTCACAATCGTCTAGATTTCACATCCCCAGCTGGACAAGAAAGGCTGATATTACAGCATGGTCCTCCTAAAAATACAAAAGGGAAACAATCCAGTACTTTACAGTCCTTTCACTTACGTGCCATATAATAACAGATCCAGTACTTTACAGTCCATTCACTTACGTGCCATATAATAACAGATCCAGTACTTTACAGTCCATTCACTTACGTGCCATATAATAACAGATCCAGTACTTCACAGTCCTTTCACTTAGGTGCCATATAATAACAGGTGCTACCAGCAACAGAAAACAGGGAAAATTACTAACACACCCTAAAACAGAAGAAATCTGTCTTAGCTGATCGCATTTAGACAATCTGCCTGCATAAACAGAGAAGAATCTTGATAAACGTACATTTTTAAGTCACTTATACCCATAGAAATAAATGGCATTTATCCAGGTTCAATAACAATGTATTTGTGCAGCCTGTTAGCTGTTTGGAAGCAGCATCAAACCTTCTACAATGTAAAACAAACCAAACATCTCAGCTCTTTTAGAAGGTTAGAAATCTGGCCTGCAGACTGGGCTTTCGTTTTCCATAGAAAAAAAGGAGATGTAATGGCAGGATGGGTGCATAACCTGAAAAAAACCCCTGTGGTTCCTCATACTTTCTCATCTTCCTTTGTGTGTTGAATGAGTACAAGGGAACTGAAAACAATAAAATGCAGAAGGGTTAGACCGTCTGGTGTACAAATACTCTTTTGTAATCACTTTGCCAGTCACAGATCTCTTGTGAAATTAAGTGCTTAGGATGATTGTACACACTGCAAATAGACGTGTATAACACGAGTGTGACAGAACTGACTGTTGACACAATATCGCTGACGTATCTCCGAACGATAAAGCCATAAACCATATTCATGTTACAAATGAAAACTGAGGTTGTAAGAATGGGGTGTGTTTTATGACTCTCTAGCTAAAGATTGTGTCTATGTCCACACACACACACACACATATATCTACAAAGATTATAGATATATATATATATATATATATATACACACACACACACACACACACACACACACACACACTAAACAAAGTTGTATCCTTCACCTCCAATTACTGAGCTCAGTAGAGACATAGAATTGTAATGAGTCGGAGAACCCTATACTAGGCTATGAAGTCATAATATCATGTCTTAAGATGGCTACCTGCAAGGGACAGGTAAGCAGTGGGCCTTAGCCTTTAGGATGAAGCACATAAAAGACTCAGGTGCAGTAGAAACAGGAAGAAAAAAAACATTAGAATTATCACAGCAAATCTAAACAAAAAAAAAAAAACAGCTACGCAGCACATCAGTGGTAGAGTGATACCTTATCATGTCCTTGAATCCAGGAATGAGACACCAGCTAACCAGGACCAAAAACTGAAAACAAGATGGCCTTGAAGAATTATGGACCCAGAAAGAAGACATTGGCATCTACTGACAACTATGCCAGTGACTATGCTCCTAACCCTACCAGAAAACCCAAGAACAACGCAAACAAAACCCTGTTTAAATTAGATTACTGCCTAATTGCCACTGGACCTACATGCCATCAAAATAAATTCAGTATGACTTAAGGAAAATGTGACTATAATATGAAAAACAAGTCATATTTTTGTAAGCTTCCTTGTGTCAAATATCAGAATGAGAATCTCCATTTCCATATGACCAAAGCCAGAACTGAAGTCTCATAGCATTAGGGAAGAAGATGTTCGTGAAGCTTGTTGTTTTTGTGGTCACCTGAGGAAAGTAGCTGAAATGGATGATGTGCAGGATGTAAGGGGCCCTCCGTCATGCTTTTAGTACCTTAAGTGGTGCGTCAAATGTAGAGGTGCTCAACTGCAGGAAGGGCAGCAGGCATCAGCCCCTGTGCTCAGGTTAAGCGGTTAGAAAATCAATGTTTGGTGTGCTATTGCCTTTCCTGGACCATCAGCCCCAAGTTACAAAGTCGTCCCTTAATTTAAATTATACTGCAGATCAGAGTGTCTGACGTTTTCTTTCACAGTTTTATAATTGGAAAATCTTACTAGAACACAGCACAATTTTACGTTATGATGCGCAATGTTCTATTTAGAATGTAACATTTTCAAATGATTGATGTCGTATATTTGAGCGGATTGAATTAAACACGCTGATGATTATATTTCAGCAGGAGTCCGAAATTACTGCAATATTAATACAGCTGAAATAGAAATAAATAAAAAAAAACATCCACCCCCTTGTACTGTAATTGGTATGGTCCGGGCGTGACATCATCCCAAGGCTTGGACTTCGATGCCTGACCCTTGTTTTTGTATGTAATTGGCAACGTTTTTATATAATACGTTATATTAACATAAATACCAATCGCTTACTCGTCGATTAATTTGGATTTCGGAGTCCAATTTCGGCTCGAGTAATCTGCCAAAATGAAATGGATGTTTAAAGAGGACCATTCCCTGGGTGAGTGTTTTTATTACATCACAGGCTGAGAAAATGCTCACATCGCTGCCAGCGGCGCTTCGTTTGCCGTCCTGTGTCGGGCTTCTGTATGATTGCATTTGGCTGCGCTGCCGACTTAGAAAACGCGACCCGAGCAACATGTTTACATTATATCGGGTTATAAATAAATGCACGCCTCGTGACGTGACACCGTTCAAACTGCGATCACCTGGAGCTATGCATATGCATGCATTATGCTCTCGGTCGAAAACCAGCAAAACTGTTAAATAGGGGTGAAAGTGTGAGCAGCGAAACTGCCGTCGTTTGTTCCCGGACCGGAACAGTTTGTCATGACAGTTGCGAATGTCTGGCCGTCTGCATAACCGGTGCCGTAAAAAGATATATTACCCCCAAGGCTTATTTCTGTATTCCCCATATGCAGACGATGTATAAGAAAAGTGAAAGTCAAAATCATTCAGCTTTTCTTCAGCAACGCAGGTTCTTCTATAGCTGGGAATATATATCTGCACACGACGTACTTGATAGCAACTAAATGTGTATCCAGTGTACCAAGTGCGTCGATTCTTAAAAAAAAAAGTACCAATAAAAAGATAAACATACAAGTGGAAATAGGTATATATGTAGGTTTCGCATCTCTGGGAACTAAGGCTGAAAGGTGGGCCGGGGGTTGGGAAGGGAAAATTGATTGGATATAATTGTATTTTGTTTGGCAAAGGACACTATGGTGGAGGGAGGACAATTCTTCCTTAAGGATCTACCTTTTTGGAGCGGAGTGTCTAATTAAACAAATTAGAAATCAATGACAAGCGTAGGCATCAATTAAAACAATTAAAAAACACGTTCTCCTTAAATTCTGTATACATTGTGTTAGGTGCTATAGCCCTAGCTTGAATTGTTTGGATCAATATGTCCTTGTGAAAGGTACAGACGTTTTTGCTGTAAGTAGATCTCGAATCTGGGCTAATTAAACTAAAGGCTGGGGGAATCCCTGTGGACTCTGTACTACTGGTGAGGCTAACACTGAAACACAGTTTTCTCTCATTGCATATACAAACTACCGATTGCTAAACACACTGGGCATTATGTTATATGAAACACTGCCAGTTGTCCTTCCTTGATCAATAGAATGTGAATCTGTCCTCTAACACAAAAGGCTAGAAAAAAAATCAATTGACACATCAGTTCACATCACACACAACATAGTGTTGGTACGCGGTCTCTAACCCATTTCATCCAGACATGTCAGACATTCAAGTGGCAAACTTGCCTTCAATTTTCTGATGGTGATCAGTGAGTCATCCTCACTAATAATTAACAAGCACATTATCATTTTAGCAAGTAAATATGCAGGTGGGCTGATCGATTAGTAGTTTCACAAGATGCAGGGCCACCAGCGATTGATCTTGCAGCCATATTCAAAGGAACAGCCAGATTTGCGTATTACCACCTCGACCCATAACTGGAGTCACCTCTGCAGGCTGAACTGTAAGCGTTTCCGGTTAATGTCGGACAATCATAGGCGGTGACCATTTTTGATTGGTCAACTGGATGATTGTGATTGCACAAGGTTGCTGTACCTGAACATGCCTGTGGTGTTTGTGGCCGTGGGTTGGCATGGAGAATATGCTACAGGGCACACTGGGTGTACATGAGGAAAGAAGATGCCCTGCTCCTTTCATAATAACTTTGATTTTGTTTTTGCAATGTCTTTGGGCATCGTTACCGAAGCTAGTGTATAGCTCAGTAACAGCACAGAGGAATACAAGGTGGGTCTGTAAGGCGGCTATATAAACCCATCAGAGATCACTCAATGTGTTTGTCTTTGATACAATTAATCACCGTGCGAATTAAATCCCTTTCCATCCAGCTCTTCCAGGATCTTACCTGTAGCCACTTGAATAAATGCACAACTTTAACTGTGCCGAATCTGTAATCCACATTTAAACATCTCTGCTTAGGAAATGTACTGTTTGAAAGTAAGTGGGTCAGATATGAACCAGTTGACTGTCAGCTAATTATACATACTGTAAACCGAACCCTCATATCTCAAGAGCTTCCAAAGGATTGTTCTAAACATTGTCATTTAAGGCCATGCCTCATTGTATATCTTATGGAAAAACATTCCAACTTTAAGGCTCATTATAATAATCCTAACGTCCACTGACTTGCCCCTCTGTATCTGTTCTCTGTGACAGACCACCGGTGTGTGGAGTCGGCCAAAATTCGCAACAAATACCCAGACAGGGTTCCGGTGAGTGAATCCTTGTGTCCGCCTGGGGGCAAAGGTGGGGTGGGTGGTGCATTCTTTGCTTCAGGCTTATCCTAAATGATATCTCTGGTATTTTTACCATTACTGTAGCATAGATGATAATGTGTACACATCTGTTCAGATGGGACAATAGCCATGGACATCAAACCTAAGACATGGACTAAATACAAAGATGCCTGTAGAGCATAAGACGTATAGCTAGCGCACTTTCATGAAGGACCAAACTTTCTTGGCACAGCATTGTATTACTTACAATTTCATGCCAGTGACATCAAGAAGTCATGTTAAGAATTTGATTTTGGAATAAGGACTCTACCATTTTAATGATGATTGTCATATATGAATGATTGGTTATTTGGTTTGAAGTGATACACCAAAATTTAAATTGTAGTGAATGCATAGACTTGGATGGTGTGGTGTAAGACTGTGGGTTAGGACACTGGGCCCGTGCTCAGAAGGTCACCATTTCAGATCTGTGATTGGTCGAGTGATTTCACCTGTAGGCCCTTGGGCAAGGCCCATAAACACAATAGCTTCAGGGAGCGTGTGACCCTGTTTCTCAGCTGTACATCGCTTTGGCTAAAAGCATCTGCTAAATAAATAAGATAAATGGACATTGTGTACTATATATAGCAGTGTTAAGATCTGCTAATGCAAAGGAAGAGTGGCAAAGAGTATGGAACAGGTGGGAATGCAGCGCGGGCAGGAAGCTAACCGCCTTCGCCTACATGGAGCGCACTTGTGCAGCGTCCGAGTTTTCCCGGGAAACGTCTTTGCTCCCACCTGCGCGCCTTTCAGGTGATCGTGGAGAAGGTGTCCGGCTCACAAATTGTGGACATCGATAAGCGGAAGTACCTGGTGCCTTCGGACATCACCGTGGCCCAGTTCATGTGGATCATCAGAAAGCGCATCCAGCTACCCTCCGAGAAGGCCATTTTCCTGTTTGTCGATAAGACTGTCCCTCAGTCCAGGTCAGACGCCGGTACCCACCCACCCAGCCAGCTGTCCCTTTTCATAATGTTCATATAGTGTTACCTTACCTTCTGTGACTTTAATTACAGATGTGTATGATTGTTTATTTTTGTAATACTAGCTAATATTGCTGCATTATGCAACATTAATGTATGGGAGCTTTCGTATGAGCCAATAGTATCTATGCTTTCGTTGGTTGTCATGGCACCCAGCTCTTGGTATACCATCGTCACAGTGACTGGGCCCTGCACCCTGCCTCACTCATAACACACCTGTCGAACCCCTTTGAAACCTAAATAGGGTTAGGAGGCAGACAGTTTATCCCAGCCTCAGAGATAAAGCAATTCCACAGCAAGCAGACATTAATAATTAAACTGTACTTTAGAGACACTTCAAGAATTCCTACAGTGACCGAAGGTAAAATTCTTAATGCCAGTTTGGAATCACTCATACTGGGGAAGAATTAAAATGTATATTATTACACATATGCCATGGCAGTGTAACAGTGATACGCCCCCCCTCCCCCCGATGTGTAATGACTTCCACATGAATTCGAAACCTATCCTAAGCAGCTTTATTCCGTGTACTGGTCTCTTATAGAAGGTTTAGGTTTCACCAGTTTCTAGTGGCCCAGAGGAAACATCCCAAGCTCAGCTTCTAAAGTTCAGCCACATCAATCTTGATGACACCCCTCGGTGTGCAGTCAGTGCACGATTCTTCATACAGGCAGTGAATTTAGTCCCTAAATTCAATGGTCTGGGATTTAGTCCTGCTATAAAGTTCACAGCCTAGCTTCTATAAACACAGGTGAGAAGTTCATGAATGGTTGTGTGGGTGTGTGTACATCACACACACACATATTCTGTGATTACACCCAACCCTCTGTCTCCTGCAGCCTAACAATGGGTCAGCTGTACGAGAAGGAGAAGGACGAGGACGGCTTTTTGTACGTGGCCTACAGCGGGGAGAACACGTTCGGCTTCTAGAGGAGACGACACCTTCACACCTGCCGTGCTGCTCTCCCACCCAACGCGTAGGATGTCGGGGGGGGGGGGGGGGGGGGGGGGGGGGGGGGGGGGGGGGGGGGGGGGGGGGGGGGGGGGGGGGGGGGGGG